>KZ652513.1:162060-172499 GCA_001010745.2 Gerris buenoi | reverse complement strand
TTTTCCGATAATTTTTTGAAACGTCTCTGGGTATCGGCTCCAAATTTAAATATTTACGATGCTTCGATTACATCCCCACTCCGTATTCGTATTATACAATGCCTAATGAATATATCGTATAAGTTACGACGTGATACGACGATTTTCTATGGAGAAATTAACTGTTAAAAAAAGAGCTAAAAATCGAGAAGGCTGGAGACGTCTCCAAATGAGACACAGGTCATGTGTAGTACATTGAAAGATTTCTTTATTATTGTTTACTTTTTTTGTTTTTTAGGATGATATAGCATCTTGGAATATATTATGATGTATTTAAAAATAAAGTTAATTTTTCTGCTCTTTGTAAGTTAGTTTTCGAAAGCTGTTGAATGGTTTTTGTTTTGATAACAGTTATCAAAACAAAACCGTGAACTCAAAACAGTCTTTGACAGACATGATTATTTTTCAGCTTATTATGCAACATAATTTTTTACTATTGTAGCTGTTAGCTTTACGGTTTTTTTTGTGGTATGAAGCGATCGTTGTTTTCTTGTGTGAGGAGGAAGAATTTCGGGGCTGTAACATGTAGATTGACAAGTGGATTAGCAGTCAAAGAAGAGACCGTACTTGACGGCACCAAGTTGAACCAGGAAACTCTAGAGGTAAATTCTGCCAAACCTAATCAGAATGTGAAAAAACAATTGTATGCCTGGGGGTTGGCGGAACACGGTGCTCTGGGCTTGGAAAGGCTCAATAACAAACACCATAAGAAAACTTCGAAGTACAAACAGAAACCGGTGAGGCATCACTTCGGTGAGGATAACACTGTGTATCAGGTGGACTGTGGTTACGGATTCAGTGTGTTCTCGGTGAGAACCGGCTCCGACCTGTTCAAAGTGTACGGATGTGGTCTGAATACGGATTCTCAAGTCGGTGTCCAGGAAGCGAGAAACGGTCATCCTCTAGGCTTGGTCCTTTCTCCGGCTCCGATAAACCTAGGTATACAAGACTGCAGTACAGACGTCATATCGCTGTCAGCCGGAAGAGCTCACTTGGTGGTAGTTACTGATAAAGAAGGAGTGTTCACTTTAGGTTCTAATTGTTACGGTCAGTGTGGCAGACCTATCATAGAAGATGAAAAATACACAGGTTCGAGTTACGTTCATAATATTAAATGTTTAGGAGATGCAAAGGTCATATCGGCCGTAAGTGGGCAAGATCACTCACTGTTCCTCAACGAAGAAGGCAAAGTATTCTCCTGTGGTTGGGGTTCGGACGGACAAACCGGTCTCGGTACTGAGGAGAATGTTTCCTCACCCTCTAGAGTCTCCGGAGACATATCAACAGAATGTATAGTCAAATTAGTCGGCAAATGCGATACTGTTTTAGCCTTGTCTAATAAAGGGGAGGTTTTCGGATGGGGCAATACAGAATACTCACAGTTTACCGATGGTAATGACGATAGGACTATTATCAGTTGTCCTGTTTATATAGAAAAGTTGAAATACGCTGGTAAAATAGTAGATATAGCTGCCGGAGGTTCATTTTGTATGGCTCTCAACGAGGAGGGAGATGTTTTTGTATGGGGCTACGGTATTCTTGGTGCGGGTCCTAACGTCGACATGTCAGTATCTCCTATACCTCTCCCTAGAACTCTGTTTGGATGTAATGAGTTTCAACCGGATACAAAAGTAGTTTCTGTATCGTGTGGTTTGAGTCATATGGCAGCGGTAACTAACTATTACAACCTGTACACTTGGGGTAAGAATCGTCACGGCTGCTTAGGAATTGGACACATCAGAGATCAGTTCTTCCCCTACAAAGTGTGTATAGGTGCTTCAGTAGAGCAAGTTAGCTGCGGAGTTGATCACACTTTTGCTCTTTGTAATCCCTTTGTTTAATTAATAAACAATCTTGAAAAACTAATAAAGCTTGTATGTCAAACATCCTTAGTTTTACCTCAATAGTGAATTAAAATTTTGGATATTTTTCTCTGCACAATGTAAAATTGGCGTACATAGTCCAAAATTTAATTTATTAATTTTTCCGCTGAAAATTAAATTTAGACATGTTAGCTTAAGATTTTTTTTCATTTAATGACAGTATAAAGACCAAATGTAATGTAATAATTACTTTTTTTTTTTTTTTTTTGCTATTTTAAAATATTTATAAGCTGTTAAATACATGTAATGTTTAAAACATCAACTTTTATTTATTTCTATTTTTTTGTGAGATCCCTACTATTGCTTTTTAGATTTTTTTTTCTGTGGGATATTACTTTAAGGCCCATTTTGTGTACGACATTGCATTTAATTTTATCCTCTTTGTGGTGTATATTTGCCAAGTCAGAAAATGTTTTTAAATTTAAATGTGTGAGAGTGATTTGGGAAAGAGAATAGAGAGAGGGACTGACAAAGAGAAGGGACTTGTACTGCATAAATAAGACCTAGTAGAACTTACTTGGACAGTAGGAGACTGAGACTTGGCTAAACCTATGATCTCACAACTTTTTACACGAGACTTGGCTTATTTTTTTTACACAAGCGTTTTTGTTGGAATTTCACTTCTTTTTGTAAGTCATTTTTCCCCCCCAAAAATTTTGTTTTTCTTTGTTCTTGTTTGATGATTCTTGGGCTTTTTCTTTTTTTGGTCTTGTTAATCTTTCATGTACTTCTTCATCGGTGGGTGTTCAAATTTAACTAAATAAAATTATCTGGAGTAAATATGTTTGCACTCAGAGATAACTATCAATCAATACTGTAAAATCAACGAACGTTCTCAATATCACTTTTAAGTTTTAAAGTTCTCCACTAGGTAGCTCTAGTGACGCTGTTTACAATTTTTAATTTGTTTACAATATTTTGAATATGTGGTTTTTCTATTAGCCTTTAGGCTGCGGCCACACCGGAGCTACCTCGCTTGGAGCCTAGTAGCTTGGCGAGTCGCCATGTAGAACAGAATGGGCCGTTCATCTAGCTACTCGCCTAGTAACCAAGCGTGCAGGGTGGCCAGTCTCATAAGTTTTAATAGGTTGGTTCACATGGATTAGTCGCCTGGCGACTCACCCAACCGCTAGGCTCCTAGCGAGGTAGCTCCGGTGTGGCCGTAGCTTAAAGGGACAAAGTACCAGATTTTTTTTTAATATTTCCTTTAATTGTACAATAAACTCTACCTATGTACAAAATTTCAAGTTTCTAGGATTGATAGAAGTACCTTAGAATTTTGAAGAGTCAGTCAGTCTGTGACCAAATAACAAAACGTTAGGCTCATATCTTATGAACTACTATAGCTAGAGGTGTGAAATTATTATTCCTGGTTCAGTTTGTCGTGTACTTTAAATTTAAATTAATTTTATACATCTAAGTATCTTCAATAGGATAATAGAGTGGGGTCCAAATTGTCGTAAGTTGGTTCCAGTAAAGGATGTTACGGCTAGCTCGACTTGACTGTTGAGGAAAAAAAAAATCAATGTTTCAAAAAAATGTATTTCCTTATTCAATGTTGAAACAATAATATCGACCACTGGTAAATTCATATTGTTCGTGTCAGGCCGAGATTTAGAGCCACCTCTAATGACCCTTTAGGAAATTTACAATATGAATTCAACGTGACCATTTATTGTGCATTTTTTACTTTTCCCTTTTCCAACTCCCTTTAATTTTTATTGAAAGAGTGTTGTTACCATTAATTAAATTTCTCAAACTGGTGACTATGATTCAAGCTATTTAATATTGTAGAGTCTCGCTAATCCGAACTAATATTGGGACCGAAGACCGAATCCAGTTTGGATTAGACGGATTTTTGTAAATTAACGTAGGAAAAAAATAGAAGTAAGATTTAGATATTTTGCGCTTCCTCAAGTGAAAAGACCATTGAAAAACGTTGTAAGACGACTGTTTCATCTTACGATAAATTAGACGAAGCGCTTTTCCTATGGTTTTCTCAAGAAAGACTGAAAGGAATCCCTATCACTGGTCCTCTAATCCAAGAAAAAAGCTCTTCAATTAAAAAACCTCATGGATGGTGACGCATCATTTAGTGCAAAAACCTGTTCGGATTAGGCGGATTTTCGGATTAGCGGGACTCTACTGTATAAACGTCTAAAAAAAAACCACTGTTTTGGACTCAAGGGACCTCAGAATGTTTAAATCCATCAATATTGAGTTTTCGCGCCATCACAATACTTTCTCTCTACATGTGTGAGGAAGTAAATACATATATTAAAGACTATATTATGAAGAGGGAATAAGTACCACCATATTGAATTACAACCGCCATCTTGGGTTTAATAATACTCTATTATCTCAGCTTCCAGTGGGCCTAGAGATCTGAAATTTGGTACATAGACCTATGGTAGCTATAGAAGAAAATTCAAGGTACTTTCACTTCAACATATGGCCGCCATATTGATTAAATCATATACTATTATTTTAGCTTCCAGTGGATTTAAAGATCTTAAATTTGTTACAAAGACTTATTGTAACTAAAATTGAAAGTAGTATAAAATAGAATAATTAAAAATGCATAAAAAAATAATATAACCTACTTTTAATAAAATTAGAAATTTATGTAACAATATAGATATATTAATTATATTGTTTTAATAATTATTTACACACAGCGCCAACTTCTAGACGGATTAATCATATTTAAAAAAAAAAAAAAAAAATGGTATATAATATTTTCATTTACAATATTAAAAAAAAACTAACTAAAGATCTAACCTTTTTGAACTATTTGTCAACACTGGGTGTTTACAATATAGTCTTATCTCTTATCACAAATCAAGTTAAAGATTCGAAATTATGAAGTCACTTTTGTTTGTTTCATTGCAGCTAGATTATTATTATTATTATTTATTTTTTTGAATGAGTTTGCCCGCTAAAAATGTCTCACAGAGTGTGTATGGCTTCAGATTTTTTCTACCCTAATGTCGGAGGGGTGGAAGGTCACATTTACAACCTGTCTCAGTGTTTAATTAATCAAGGAAACAAAGTAATTGTCGTGACACATTCTTATAAGGATCGAGTTGGCATAAGGTACATGTCTAACGGTTTAAAAGTCTACTACCTACCTATAAGAGTGTTCTATAATCAGTGTGTGCTTCCTTCAATGGTATCTTCCTTGCCGTTAATAAGGTATATTTTAATTAGAGAGAAAATCACAGTTGTTCATGGGCACAGTGCATTTTCGGCGCTATGTCACGAAGTAATGATGGTCGGTAAATTACTGAAGTTGAAGACTGTATTCACTGATCATTCCCTTTTTGGATTTGCCGACACTTCTGCCATTATCACGAATAAATTCCTCGAGATTTCGCTTTGTGCCATCGATCACTGTATTTGCGTCTCGCATGTCGGTAAAGAAAACACCGTTTTAAGAGGTCGTGTTTCTCAAGACCAGGTATCTGTGATACCCAACGCAATAGATTCGTCTCTCTACGTACCTAGGTCGGATATGAAACCTCAAAATAGAATAGTTATCATTTCGATATCCCGTTTGGTCTACAGAAAAGGTATCGACCTCCTAGCTCAGATTATCGCCGACGTATGCGATAAATATTCAAATGTCGATTTCATCGTAGGTGGAAACGGTCCAAAAATGTCTCTATTAGAAGATGTGAAAAAACAGAATAATCTAGGAGAAAGGTTGACACTCTTAGGTGACGTAGAGCAGTGTGACGTCTGTTCTGTTCTCAACTCAGGTCATATATTTATCAACACTTCTATTACAGAAGCTTACTGCATGGCCATAGTTGAAGCGGCTAGTTGTGGCCTTTACGTAGTAAGTACTAATGTCGGAGGCATTCCTGAAGTCTTACCACCAGACATAATATACCTGTCAGACCCTTCAGTTTCTGCTCTGGTAAGTTCATTGGATAAAGCTATTCTTGATCTCAAAAATAAAGCCGGACCTTCTCCTCTTGAACGACATTTGTGGGTTTCCAAAACTTATAACTGGGAAGACGTTGCTTCCAGAACTTGGAACGTGTATCAGTCGGTTTCATCTAATCCTCCTATTTCTCCTGGTAAACATTTAGCTTCCTATATCAGATCAGGTGTTTGGCCGTTTATTCTTTTAGTCTCTCTTATGTATATAATGATGTCTGCACTTAACATCCTGGTACCAGTGACCAGCATAGACATAGCTAGAGACTTCAAAAGTAGACAGAAGAAAGAAAATTAACTTTGTACAACTTATCTTCTATAGTCGAAGCTCAACAAACGTAATACTTATTTTGTGGTTTCCTATTTGCATTATATCTTAGACTTGTAATTCTTTACTTAATCTTATATATTCACAATCTACATTTTAGTTCTAGTTACCTAGAAGCTAAAGAAAGAAGAAAAGTTACAATTTTTTATGTTTCTGAGTTCTTGCACCTCAGCATTGAAGATGGGACTTACACTTTTATACCTGATTACCTTTTTATGGTGTTTATAGTTACGTTTAAAATGTTATGATTATGAGTTGATTATATTTTTTATAGTTACTTTGAGCTACCTGATGAAGTTTTGCATGGTCTTAGACATGTGGACGTCCATTAGACCAGTACATTTTTCTTTTAAAATAATAGTTTACTCTTGAACTTGAAAGAGTAGAAATATACAGTATGTCCACGGATTGAGTTGCCTATACGTGTAAATTCAAAACAAATTCAATTTTCGTAGAAAAGTCACTCTTCATAAAATCTTCTGCTTGTTCTTAAATGGAGATTTATAGTATTACTTTTTGTTCAAAATGTACCCTATACCCAGAAAGTACAATTTCCTAAAATCGTACAAGAGTATCCGGTCCAAATTTCGGCTATAAAAGAAAAAAGTACTCTTTATAATTTCTTTAAGATAATATTCCAAATTTATTTATCGGATAAAAAAGTTCTATTTTTAAATTGAACTTTTTTTTTTTTAATTGGTGTTAAAAAAAGCAATACCACAACTTTTAATGCTCTAAATGAGACCTTTAAATTGACCTCACATAAATTAGAATCAGACAAATTTTACTTTTTTCAAATGGTAGGGGGGGGGGGATTTTGAATTTTTTTATTGAACTTTTTTATGCGAAAAATAAATTTGCAATAGTATCTTAAAGAAATTATAAAGAATACTTTTTTCTTGTATAGTCGAAATTTGGACCGGTTTACTCTTGTACGATTTTAGGAAATTGAACTTTCTGGGTACAGGGTATATTTTGAACCAAAAGTAATACTATAAATCTTCATTTAAGAACAAGCAGGAGATTTTATGAAGAGTGACCTTTCATTGAAAATTGAAATTTTTTTGAATTTACACATATAGGCTACTCAATCCGTGGACATACTGTATATAAATTTCACTTATGAAATTTTGATGTATAATGTAAATAAATTTTATGAACTGAAATTAAATAATCTGTTGTTATAAATTGATTACCATTTATTTTTGTCTGTGATAATTCTTTACCAATTTTCTTTTTTAAATTGTATAAAAACATGTATAAGAAGTACAAAAAAAACTGTACTTCTTCAGATTCTTGTTACTCCCCTATATTTTCTTTAGAATATAAATGATTTTGACTTATTAACTATTAAGGCAAAGGGATGTTAAGTCCAATGTACTTTTGGACAAAACAAGAAATAACACTTCTGTTTTTATAAGAGGAGTAGCAGACTAAAGAACATTCTGTACACCTTCTTTACATTGTTACTCCCCTGTTTTTTTTTAAAGAGGAGTAACCAACTAAAAAAGTACCAAAAACTCCATGTGTTGAATTATTTAAATTTATTGTTATTTTTGAAAAAAAAATACTAACTGCATTTTAAATTTTGGATTATTAGTTTCATCATTTATCATATTACTATTTAAATTTCATTAAAATCAAAAGAGTAGTTTTTACGATATGTTGGTTTCAAAAATGAGCTAATGGAATTTTTCCAAGTACATCTTAAAAAAATGGTTTGTCTCACTTCGACCATGCATAGGACCTTTTTTGAGAATAATTTATGTGCAAAATATTTTTTGTATTAATAGTACTCTTTCAAACAGCTTTTTGTCCTTAATAACGGGGCTATCCCTACTTACTTCACACCAAGAAGAAAAGAAGTGATTGACATATCTTTCTGCACAGAAGATTTACTAACATGTGTTAAGGATTGGCATGTTATTCAGGATGATTCTCTATCAGACCATAGGCAGGCATATCCTATTCATGATAAAAGTTCCCCCTCCGCAGGAGATACGATTCAGGAACATTCGATCCACCGATTGGGTCCTTTATCGAAAGGTGTACAGTACAGGACTCTATGATACCACAGTGGGATTTTGACATTAGCTGGGAGTATCTGCTTCCTTCAAGACAAGACTGGGAACCTGGAGATGATCCTCAAATACCATCAGAAACAGACATGTGGTTCACCGATGGGTCCTGAATCGAAGAATTATCAGGGGACGGGGTTTTCTGTGCAGAACCCCCATATGAGCTTAGGAAAATATGCCACCGTATTTCAGGCAGAGATTTATGCAATTTTGGCTTGTTCTCAAATTATCCTGGATAAAAAAAATATTTAACAGACAAATCAGAATCTACTCAGACAGCCAGGCAGCGATCAAAGCATTGGTTGCCCCAAGATATACATCTAAGCTGGTTGCTGAGTGCAAAGGCTATCTAAACACTCTCGGACAACTTAACAATGTACAACTGATATGGGTTCCTGGACATTGTGGCATTGAGGGGAATGAGATGGCTGACCAGTTAGCTAAGACGGGTTCCAATTCGACCCCAATTACACCAGAACCAGTTGTTGGCGTGCCACGTTATGGAGTGAAACATTCCAATAAACCTACAAGTGAAAATTTTATTTCAACCACAAAAAGCAGGGTAGGTATGCAAATGCTAAAATCATGTCAAATAAATTCTCGCAAATAGTTGTAAGATCAACTGTACACTAATTTATTCCTTGCGTTTTTCTTATCTTTAGCACTGTCAGTTAAAAGGTATTTTTACCAATATACAGTTGCTAACTTCAAACAGTTGTCTACTTCTTACATCATCTTAATAGCCCATGAAATGAAGGGTTTGAAACAAACAAAAAACGTATAGTTTTGGAAATTGATATGCATGTTTCTAAGGTGCTCTTGTAAAACACACTGAACATAGTGGTAGAAGGGTGAGCCACCATATTGGTTTTTTGGTCCCTTCTTTTGTTTTTTTGTTTTTTTTGTTTTTTTATAAATATCTTAAAAACTAGCAGGTTTGTTAAAAAAAAAAATTATCTAAACTAAAGTGAAGAACATAAAATTCCCTACAAAAAAGGTCCTATACATGTTTCTTGTTGCAACAATAGTTAGAGTTAATCACTAATTAAGTTGATACATTCGTAAATTCTGCTGATTGGATGGACAGTGACATTCATGACAACTGTGTGTCTCTCCCAGTAGGGGATTTTACGAATGTACCAACTTTGAAAGAGATTANAATTTAAATTTAATTTTTTTTTACAAATTCGTTGTATGAGAAGGGAAAAAAGGCTGAAAATAATAAAATATATTTATAAAAAGAAAGAAATCATCGAGAGTTCAAAGAAATCTCATTTTAAAATTGTGCTTATAACTTTTTTTAAAAAAATAATTTTTTATCGATTAAGCAAAAACAAGATAATCACAAATTAATGGCTAGTTAAGTTTTTAAGTTTAAAATTTGAACACTTAATAAAATATAAATTGGAAAATGTATAAAACCTCTCCTTAGCACATCTAACTTCTTCATCTAAATTTCACAAACACCAAAACATCAAAAAGTCAGAGCCACATTATTGTAAAAGTACGCAATTTAAATTTATTTACATAATACATAGATATCAATATAAGTTAAAGGGTTACCCTGAATCAGGTTGCCCATACGTGTAACACAAAAATCTCTTTTTCCAAAGAAAATTCACTCTTTATAAAATCTCCAGCTTGTTCTTAAATAAGGAGTTATAGTGCAGAGAGAATAAATAATTTATTTCAGTGGATTCTTAAGGCGGATTCATAGCATGCGTTTTTATGCATGTTAGGTACCAACTTTGAAAGAGATTAACTCGGTAACGTATTACATCAACAAAAAATATGTATAGCTTATAGCTAACTATTGTACTTTCAATGACATATAACGCTCACCCCCCCCCCTTCACTGAGTACTTTTAGTGTGTTTTACAAGAGGACCCCTTGAATCTGTATACAAATTTCCAAAACTAAATGTGTTTTATTTTTTTTTATTTTTTTACTCCTGTTGTGGGCCTTCGTTGCTTGGACAATAAGTGGGCTTAAAAATTAAAATTCTATTTGCAACAAAACACATAATAATATAAATGGAACGAAAAAAGAGTTATATATTTGGTTTTAAAATTATAATATTTTTTGTCTCATTTCCTTTTTTTAAATAAAAAAAATCCTGAGTAATTAAAAAAAGAAACACACAAATCAGATAAACCCAATGGGGGG
>KZ652513.1:146331-157740 GCA_001010745.2 Gerris buenoi | reverse complement strand
AAAAAAAAAAATTGACTCAAGTTCAACAGGAATTTTGTCAATTACAATAGAATAGGGGGAAAAACATCTTGTTTCAACTCTTACAGTACCATTGATAAGAAAAGTATTTAATCTTGAAACATTTTATTACCCAGTAACAATAAACCAAAGCAATCTTTAGTAATTAAGTTTTTTCGCATTTCAGTTGATATTATAAAACTAAAAAAATTAAAATTAAAATCTAATTAAAAAAACACAAAATAAATAAATAAAAATAAAATAAAAATACTGGCTCAATTCAAAGTCTTTAAAATATTAATTACAAAAGGTGTTTTTTTTTTTTTTGTATTTTCATAACACACAAGTATCAATGTTAAAGCACCTAGGTCAATAATCAATACTTGATTTGTAAAAAAAGGTTTCAAAGTTTTGAAATTTTTACTTTTTAAAATGTTATTTTAACACTTTTCTGAGCATTTTAAAAGTGTGAATACAACATTTGTATTTACACTCGGTTGGTAAAAAATAAAACTCCCAACAATCTTCTGTCAGAGGTACCGGTGCTTACCGTCACAAATCAAGCACTGCCATAAAAATATATAAAAGTAATTCCTGCTGAAATGACTAATCCCAAGTCAGCACTCCCGTAAAATAAATAATTTCTTGATGAGGTGGGTAGAGCTTCAGTCTATAAGTGACAGTTTTCTAGAGGCAATTATTAAGAAAAATAAATTGTAATTGTTAACACTTAACTTGAATGCATTGATACTGTTTTTAATTAAAGAAATTTAATTTCATTCATAATAACTCTTATCAGAGGAGCAATGATAACTGTAAAATTTTGTGACATCAAGATTATCACATCACAAGTATCCTAACTTATACAAAGTCAGAATATTTTTTACGCCACAGGCAGTGTCAGTGATATGTCTTTTTTGTGATATTGCAATGCACACTGGATGACCGATACATAGGGATTAGACTTGATTTTAGGTCTGTGGGGTTTATTAATTACATTAAGCATTACTTAAGTACTTTTTTCAGCATTATTTCACCTTCTTTTCAGGCCTGATTATTTTTTTCTTACAAGAACATAGATTCAGTCCAAATTAATTAACTACTAAAAAAAAAAGAAATAAAATAAAAATAAACATCCTCAACTAACTTATTGGAATCTCATACGTGTAACACAAAAATCTCTTTTTCCAAAGAAAATTCACTCTTTATAAAATCTCCAGCTTGTTCTTAAATGAGGAGTTATAGTGCAGTATACCATTATACTTAAAAATGTACCCTGTACCAAAAAAAGTACAATACTCTAAAACCACGCAAGAGGAATCTGGGTCAAATTTTGACTTTTCAAGAAAAAGTATGCTTCATCATTTTTTTTTAGGTACTATTCTAAATTCTTTTTTCACATAATAATGTTGAAAATCGAATTTAAAAAATGCAACTATATTTAATTTGAATTATTAAACAATTAATCATGTGTAATACATCATTTTATTTATGATAAGAGATTATTAAAGATTGTTAGGAGGGGGNTTTATATTTTTTTAAAAAAAATTACAAAGAATATAATATATTACAGAGTATTTTTAAATATATAAATAATTATAATATATTATATCCATCCAGGTATAATTTATCTAACACACCTGAAATATGAGTGCTAAATTATTCTTGCTAATAAGGCTTGCCAAATAAAAACTTGAGTATGCCTGAATTAAGCTTGTTCATTTTGTCCCTTATATCAAAATCCTATTGAACCTGAATATTGGGTCCTAAAAATAAAGCTTCGACAATTATTATAAGATAAAATTAAGATAAAATAAAAGATAAAATAAAGAGATATATTTTTATAGTAAGATTTTTTCTTTGTTATTATTATTATTTCTTTTATGTCCTGAGTAACACATCATTAGGTTCATACAAAATGGGGGATCTGGCCCCTTAGCTTATTGCATTGGCTAGATTTTATCATTAGTTTAAAACACATGGTATTTTAACTCACCAGATGTCAGTGTTTAAGGAGCGATTAGACGACCCGTTCCTGCCTGGTCCCTTTCCGAGTTTCACTATCTCCGGTCTCCCCACCACTTGACAAAGCATTGCATTAACACAAACCGACCTAGCCACCTTTTCTTAAGGAGGTAGGAAAGTAACTGTAAGTTTGTAGGGTGAAGTAGTGGTGGGCCTATAGATCCCCCACTTTCCTATCCTACGTCGGATGGAATATACATCCAACCACCCTGTCTGGTTTCACCCCCAAAACGTGACCAGGAACTTGAATTACACGACCCGGTTCTCGGGCTGAGGGGGCATGGCCCCGACCTAGGGAGAGCGGATCGGCTCGTCTAATCAGGCCTTTAGACCTTGGTTTGAGGTGGAGCTGCAAGTACGCCATCTTCTGAGCTACACTCGATCCCCAATTTTATTATAATAAAAACCTATTAATGGAACAATATAAGTAATTCGATCAAGTAAGAGTAGTAAACTTCCAGAATTTGAGTTCAATTATATAGTTTGATTTTCTTGGTGATTACCTACCTCTCAGTCCTATTGAGGTCGGAGGAAAAAGCCACAGTATTAAATTTGATAAAAAAAAAATCAAATATAGAGTAAATATCATAGTACATACAAATTAGTATTTTAATAATAACAATTAAATTAAAAACAACCCTTTAATAAATAAAAAAATATATATATATGTTTAATTAAGAAAATGTTTTATTTTGTGCGAAATTATTTAAATTAAATTTTGTGTTAGGAAGTTTATGTAAAATAGGAAGAGATAAGGTAAAAAAAGGGTGATTTTGATTTCCTTATTAAGTTAACATTTTTATAAATAAAAGTAGAACTAATGTCATTTTAAAGTTTGACTTCGATAAAAAAAAAAAATTGACTCAAGTTCAACAGGAATTTTGTCAATTACAATAGAATAGGGGGAAAAACATCTTGTTTCAACTCTTACAGTACCATTGATAAGAAAAGTATTCAATCTTGAAACATTTTATTACCCAGTAACAATAAACCAAAGCAATCTTTAGTAATTAAGTTTTTTCGCATTTCAGTTGATATTATAAAACTAAAAAAATTAAAATTAAAATCTAATTAAAAAAACACAAAATAATAAAATAAAAATACTGGCTCAATTCAAAGTCTTTAAAATTGTCAATTCAAATAAAATGAGAATAATAATAAAAAAAAAAATAAATTCAACATGTTTTAGCACCATTTTTTATAATATATTATTTTTAAAGTATAAAAACAACAGTTCCCAATCAATTTTAAATCCTAGGTATTTAATTTATAGATTATATTTATATTTTTTTACGCAGAAAAAAAAATATTTCTATTAACATCGTGATCATGATGTTTGATCTTTCAAAGATTTCCTTGAGATCAAAAAAATAATAAAATAATAATTAAAAAAAAAATGTTCATTCTGGAAGGTATTTCATTTTTTATCATTAAAGTCTAAGATGTAAAAATAAGAAGAATCACTTATCTGTAAAATAAACTTAAGTATTTAATAACAAGTGTTATTATTATTTTGTAGTGTTTTGGTTCAATTAAAATTGAATTTACAAATGTATCAAATCTTATTCAGAGCAACAATTGTTTATGTAAAAGTTAAGATAAATCCATATATATTTTTGTTTATTTTTAAACATGTATGAGATCAAGACATCCAAGGCACAAAAAATGTTAAATTTTTTCAATCAATAATCATTCTAACAATTATTAAGGATCTGCAAGTTAATAATTTTTTGGTGTCAATACTTCTTTATCATATATTATCGATACCAAAGTTTACAGATGTGACAATATTCTGATTTCCCCATTTTTTTTTAAATATTCAATACTCAAAAATGTTTGTAAAAATGACTGAATTAACTTTTTTTCGATAACATAGGTAACCCTCATTTTTCAATAAAAGTAACTTAACTCATCTGTGAACTAGGATATTGATAATAAATTATGGATTTTTTAATTTATTTATTATTATGATCTTAAATGGAATACATTTCAAGTTCATTTCAGATTCTGCTCAGAGATCAGTAGAATCATGGTAAATTCAGTTTGATGAATTTATTAATCTAAAAATCAAAGTAAATCCCTTTCTAATTTCATAAAATTCAACTATTTAATGCAACACTCGCTTAGAGATGCTCAAGATCTCTAAACAAAAATTAAAATAAAAATTGAAGATAGCAAGAATCAGTCACGAGTAAAAAAAAAAAAAAAGTTTTTGGTTTACCAATGGATTAAAATGGGTAAATATAGAACTTTGATATTTACTTTTGACAGATTCTCTCTATCCTCAATTTCTATTTAATTCAATTAATATTCACACAAGTTAATAATAGTAATAAGTAAATCAACTAATCTCTAAAACTTAAGACTTTTCATTTACAAAAAAAAAACCCTACCAGAATCTTAGTTCAAACAAAGTTCACAATGTTATTTCAATAGTTATATTTTTTTTTTTTTTTTTAAATATTCAGCTCATTTATTTTTCTTTGGCTCAAAGTATAAATTAGAGGTACTATAATCACAAATATACAAACTAATTCATTCTTCTTTTTTTTTAAATTAATTTTTTTTGGAAAAAAAAAATCTATATACAAGAGAAGTACTCTTTGTTTTTTTTCAACTTGTTCTTAAAGGAGATTAGACTATATATAGAGACTAGGGAGAGAGTACGTGGAAAAGGGTGAGTGATTAGTGAAGTAGGGGCTAAAGGTGTAGGCACGTAATGGTTTTACGATGTAGTCCAAGTTTAGCCTGGTACTATGAAGGTTGGCAAGACAGGGCCTTCATACTAAGGCAAGAGGTAGCACGTCTCCAACCTTTCTTCGACCCCGAACTAGTACCCGTTTCGTTACCTCCACTTTCTTCTGTACAATTCTCGTCTTTCCTTTCTCGACTATTAGCTCGATTTATCTCTTCTGCAAACAAACCAACAGTCACTTCTCAATACAAACAAGATCTAATTCAACAGATGACCTAGGCCACATAAAGAAAATTGTAGCAAGTTAAACTTATTATAACTTCCTCCAAACCTTTTTTAATCTTAATATGTTATTGATTCAGTATCGTCTCTAAATATGTCAATGTTTTATTTTCAGATGTCAGATGCAGTATGTCATTTTCTCTGTAGGATAAACATTCAACATTCTGTGACACCTAGCTCTAGCTCGTCGTTTGTCTAAATAATTCAAATGTCAGCAGGTTGACAAGTATACATTTACATGTCTATCTTCACTATATCTGAGTGCTAATACACTCACATTAGACTATAATAGTGATAATTAGGCCATATTAATCCCACATGATCCCAAAACAAGTTAATTCATCTATAGCAGCGAAGAAGAAGTAGAACAGGGAGACAAACCACTTTTTTTTGGAAATTATACCACTTATTGAGGCCTTGTTACTAACCTTTTATGAAGTTTAGCCACTTCACACACTGACGTACCGCCAGAAAAAAGAATATTTTATAAAAATAAAGACTTGAGGTCATTTATGAACTAAGGGAAATTTTCAGAGTCTTTCTAAATACCTAAATATAAATATACAGTAATATAAAAGAAATATACTGTAGAAAAAAAGTTTTAATAAACCTATGGTATATAATATTATGCCAAAGACAATTTTTCAGATGTTATATGGTTTATGTTTTTGGTTATTTAAAGTTATGCTATATGTCAATTATGAGAAAGAACGTTTCTAATTTTGAATAAATTGTTGGTTTTATCTTGAAAATAACCCAAGTTGATATAGCAATGTAACATAGCAGATTTCATAAGATCTTAGCATATTTTATTTGAATAACAGACAGAACATTGCATCAAGTTCAGATTGAAATTATATAAAGAAAGTTTATAATACTACTACGTAAAAATAAAGATCAACAGTAATTGTTTCAACTATAATCTGTTATAGAGAGAAAGTTTATAATACTACTACGTAAAAATAAAGATCAACAGTAATTGTTTCAACTATAATCTGTAATCTCTCTATACTCTTAAAAGATGTGTCAAGCTTAGTTGGTTTTATATATTTTTATCAATTTTGTAAATTAACATTTCATCATTAATATCAGTCTCTTAGTTATATATATTCTGCAAGAAAAAGAAAACACATGGCTGAAAATAAACACTGAACCTAGATCATATGCTGTTTGCCATACCATTGAGATCTCTCTCGCTGATGTACTGATTTGAATTGGAATCCTCCCCATAATGGTAATCCATGAGATATGGTAACACTGTCATGCTATGTAGTGGATCATTTCTTAGCGGTGGTATCACCACCCTCTCACAAAACACTCCAGGCTTACACAACAACCAGCTGTAACAGAAAATTCACCATTACTGGTTTCATTACTTTTGTTTTGTATAAGCATTTCTTTAACAATAATAACAAAACAAAATAAACATTTATTTTACAATTTATATTTTATTTGGCCACAGTATAATGTATAATCCAAAGAGCCACGGCCTAACAAAAGCCAGGGCCTACAAGACAGTTCTTTACTAATATCAGTTCTGATGGGATATACAGAATCAGTACATCCAACTTCTATATCATTCCGTTACTTGGAAACTGTATAAATTGTTATCCATTACAAACTTTTTAGGAATCAGAACTTTAAATTAGGTTTACAACCAAGATTGGGGTGCATCCCTACTCATGATATATCCTGAGGTTAAATTTTTTTCCAATAAACTTTTTATAAAAAAACTGAGCCAAAAACTTTTTAATGATATGTTATAATCTTACTCACTACACCACAGGAAAGACAACCATTGTGCAAAGATAAGTGGAGTGAGGAGAGATTGAACCTGATATTGATTTATAAGCAATTATCATAGTAATTATACTCCAGGAGTAAAACCAGCCATTCATGGTCTAACTAAGTCGTACGACACTCACTCCCATGAGCCAATGTGGGACGAAAGTTGGACTGTGAGTGGGGTTGTTGGCAATATGTTCGAGTTGGATTCATCATGCATCCAACAAGCCCCGCTGCGTGCCATACAACCAAGTTGAACCGTAAATGGCTGGTTTAACACAACATTAGACAATAATTAAGTTACAACTTGTCCCAAATCACCATACTGAGAACATTCAGTTAATTCGCATTATCTTATGTTTCTGTTTCGATTTTAATAGTTGCTTTAGCTGGGGACACAGATGGGATTAATTTACACACAATATCGACTATGAGGCTCTAGTGTTATTGCCATAAATGCTTCCTGCAGAGATTAATGTCTCTGCAGATTACTATGACTTAGTCCCACTGGAAAAACAATTTAGACAATGGAGCATGTCTAAATAAAAATATTTAAATCAAATTATAATTATTATTAAAAATGGAAGACCAGACATTGGCACTAGGTATCGTTATCGACAGAGGCAATTATTCTTCAGTGTAGCTTAGATGGCTAGAGCGCTATACTGGAAATATAGAGGCCTGTGGTTCAAATCCCGGCGCTGGAGTCTATTTTTCTCTGTCTGTCTCCCATTGTTAATAATAATTATAATTTGATTTAAATTAAAATTTAAACTTTCCGTAGTATGAATACTACCTTAAACTTGGAATTGAATAAAAATATTTATTGAGCCAACTTAGAGACAAACTAACATACATCGCTTCTTAAACAATCCTACTCGCAAACTATGAACAATCATATCTTTTGTGCAGAGGACCACTGCACACCTTGTGTGCAGTGGTCCTCTAATTACAGAGCATGTCACCCTCTCTTTAGAGTAACAACCTGAACAATATCGCAGCATTAAACTTAAAATATAAATGGGGCATGTATTAATACAAGCAAAGATAAACTAACGGGTGTGATGTGATCTGCTGAATAGTGAACCTATCAGAGGGCTCCTTGGCTAGCATACCCGCTAACAGGTCCTTCAACTGTGGGTCCTCATTCACTTCTTGAGGATCTCTCACCTCACCCCTACCTATACACTCAAACAGCCTGTAGATGTTATCTCCTTCAAAAGGATACTTCCCTGTAGTCACATTNATATAAATATTAAGAATAAATTAAGCTAAAAAATAAATAATAATAAAATACTGACAGTGTGACTCCAGAGCTCCATATGTCTACTTTAAAGCCTGAGAATGTTTCTTTGCCGTTGGCTATTTCAGGAGGTTGGAATGCTGGAGAACCTTGGGATGTGTAGCACGTGTCATCGGGAGCAAACATGTCCAGAGCCTGCAATATAAAATGCATCACAATATAATAGAAAAGAAATTCTAAGGGTGGGATGAAAGGAAATTTATTGGACCTTCAATAGCATGAATACAAATTTAAGATGTGCTACACCTGTTGAATAGAAGTTGAGTCACCAAGTATTTACACTTGCTTAGTACCTCAAACTGAATAAGGTTGTTCAAATAGATATAATAACTTATCTAAATTAATTTATTTAATTTTACTTTTTTTAAATATAAAATTATAGTCATCGCCAACTTAGAATTAGTACGTTGACAGCGCGGGAAAAACTAGCACATGGTGTCTTGCCTTATCTTAACTTCACTATGAAGAATAAACTATTTCTTTCTCTATATCAAGACACACTAATTTTTTCTTTATTTTTTCTTAAAACATCAATTTTCAATGTCACTCAACAAGTAATAAAAAATAAAATAAATAAAAAATAAACTAAAACTCTTCGTCCTTCGTCCACGACACATGGGGTGAGGAGCCAATGAGAGCTTAAGATTTTCCCGGACAAAAGGTCAGGCCAACTAGGCAAAGATAAATGTTTCTAGTGTAGGGGAGAGGCCCTCTGGATAAACGCTGCCCCACCCCTACCCACAGACCTAGTGGCTTTATTTTCTCCCCCAGAGAGGTTGGCCAATCTGTGTGTCACTCAATTTACCGTGCAGTCAATGCACTAATTCTAAGTTGGCGAAGACTGTAAGCCTATCACCACAGGCTTAATGGCTCATATATTTATAAAACATCATGAATTACCTCAGCAACGCCAAGATCTGAAATTTTAAGAGTTTCATCTAGAGATAGGAGAAGGTTGCCAGGTTTTATATCCTTATGTATTATACCATGGCTATGTAGGTAACTCAATCCTTCCATCAGCTGACTGAAATAACTGAAAAAAGTAAAATTATTAACAAATTAATAAAAAAGTCAAACTGTTTATTTATTATTCAAGAAATTTAATTTACTTTAACAAAGAAGTATCATGCAGCATGTATGACAAGTACCTGTCATGACCAGAGACGGGACGTTTATGACTTTTATTTGTCCATTTTATGACATTTACTCCATGACTTTTATTATCCTGTTTTATGACCTCTATTTTAGAAAATCTGTTGTTTTATGACGTATTGGCAAAAAGTATGTTGTTGTAATCTACTCCTCAATACCTTTCATTATATACCTCACTCAAAATTAAAAAAAAAAAAATTCCCCGTGACAGGAATTGGCCGCCATCTTGGATTGCCAGTTATTCATATCGAATTGCAATTCTTATTTTCCTATGTCCCAGCAGAACACATTTTCATAAGTAGTAGTATTAGAACGCAGTAGTATTACGCATGAACTTTCAGCTTATGGCTCACCAATTTTTAACGTTATAAATCATTTAGAGGTGAGTCGTTGCCGTCGGGACACTACTCGATTAAATAAAAGATTGTCAGTCCCGTAAGAATAAAGAAGTTTTGAAACTGCTCCCTAGGTTTTTGATATTAGATTCTCTCTAGACAAATTCTAAGGAGGAATAGCTGTTTAACAATAACATGATTACCACATTCCAACTAAATTCGTCAATTTTTACTCAAGTTATTGACCCACACGTAAATGTTACTGACACATAGAAAGGATGCATAGTTTGTTTAATGTAAGAAGTTATTACTAAATTACGATTAAAAAATAATAATAATTAACACATAAGTACAGATGGATCGTGCAAGTAGTATAATATGATGTAATAAGAAATTACAATCAAGAAATTAGAACATATAATTACTCATGAGCCTGGAAGAGAGGTAGTCGTTTAGAAGGAGAACTCTCGAGCATGTCCTGCAGGACAGCAACACAGTACTCCATGACTAGATACATCTTCTCCTTCTCATCATTATATAGCACGTCAACCAATCTGATCACGTTCTTATGATTCAAGGGCTTCAACAGCTGGATCTCCCTATAAATAAATAAACAGTCAATCGGCAACTTCACATATTAACCAAAATAACAAAGTAAGTATAATGTAACAATAAAGTAGTTTTAAATATTTCAAGTTTATAAAATATAAACTTGTTTGTTGTCGGTCCCAGTATGTGAATGAGTATTCCGAGTTTCCTGACATCATGCTTCTAATTGTGGTACCTGTCTTCTTACATCTCCTTAGTGAGGCTAAACCCCCTAAATGCGCATGTTTGAGGCCTCAGAGGAAGAAAGGGGTTTCCTTTCTTGTTCTGAGTTTGAGGCTCTAAATCGTAGCAGCACCCGGAACATTGAGTCCAGGTGTGAACTAAGCATGAGCAACTTATTTCTAAATTTTAAGATTCTAGTCTGAATACTTCTGAAGAAATGTCCTCCTAAAAAATTACATAAAAATAT
The DNA here is from genome assembly GCA_001010745.2 of Gerris buenoi. NCBI lineage: Eukaryota > Metazoa > Arthropoda > Insecta > Hemiptera > Gerridae > Gerris > Gerris buenoi. The sequence goes on along the minus strand of KZ652513.1, from coordinate 147,148 downwards.
GCGCCACCTACGGTCATCTAAATCATCAAAGGAAACATAATTTAAAGTTAAGCTATTAAACGTTTAAGATTTAAGAAATTAAAATAGATGAGTAACATTACAGAGTAACATTACAGCTGCCATCTTGAATTTAAAAGTTATATTGTAAAATCTTTTTAACCTTACACTGCTAACACTACGTCTCTGAGGCGTACATGCTGATTTTAGTTGATAGTTCTCGATGGGCAAGTGCGCAACCCTGAACTTCTAACACTGCGTCTCTGAGGCGTACATGCTGATTTTAGTTGATAGCTCTCGATGGGCTAGCACGCCAGTCCATCTAGGTATGCTATCTCTGTTTAATTAACCTTCAGATCGCGTCAAAGTCGGGTCTTTGCTGGGCTTTTATATGTTAGTAATTAACCATTTCTTTTAGTCTACTGTGCCTTAGGGACCCTATCGATCCTAACCTTATCGAGCTTGTTGCCTTTAATTGTTCCTAAAATTTGATTATTACAATATTATATTGCCATATTTATAAAAATGCGTACTTTTTTATATATATTTATTAGATTATCATATTATAATTTCAGATTTAAATGCAGCAGGTGCTAGTGAGGAAAAATGTAAAATGTATATTTTGACCTGCTCTTTTCTGGTCAAAGGGTCAGTTTAATAATTATTTTCTCCCATTTTAATAATCTTATTAGATAAAGAAATGTTTCAAGTTTATGATTTTATCAGCATTTATATCTTAAACATGTATAAGTTGGTCTAATTTTAATACACGTCTCAGAGGCGTAGTGTTAGAAATAATGGACTATTAGACAGTGTTAGT
>KZ652513.1:126182-141815 GCA_001010745.2 Gerris buenoi | reverse complement strand
TGTAACTTTTCGGTGCACATTTCTGTTTGAAATAAATGCTGATATTAATCCTGAACTGAATGAAACAGTCTTGGACTAATATCAGCATCAAATTCAAACAGAATCATTTATTACTTACTCAACATCTTTTGCATATGTTGTTTATAACATAAAGTTTGTTCCAACAACACTTCAAACTAGTTTCAAACTGTACGACGCATGCGCATTAGCGAAAAACGATCAATTGTGGTCTGTTGCGAATGCGTCGGAAAGTTCCAAACCAGTTTGAAGTGTGGTTGGAACAAACCTATAGTTATAAAGATGAATGCTTAAGAAATTGTATACAATACTTCAAATTAAAAGGAGCTGCCCTATCAGCTGATTTATCTGTAAGGTTATAAATAATAAGGTGTCAGCTTAATAAGAGTGCTTCCAGAAAAAATAACCACCTAAGTAGCACACATGATAAAAAGACAATCCTGGAATATCCTTTAGTCCAAATTTTATCCTACCTATGACAGTTTGTCTATAGGTTTCCTATAGTAAACCCTCAGCAGTCCTAAGTTAATGTAATAAAAGCCGGTCCATTAAGGATATTCAAGTGACAGGAAGTATTAGCTAGTTGTAACTTTTCGGTGCACATTTCTGTTTGAAGTAAATGCTGATATTAATCCTAAACTGAATGAAACAGTCTTGGACTAATATCAGCATCAAGTTCAAACAGAATCATTTATTACCCAACATCTTTTGCATATGTTCTTTATAACATAGTTATGAATATGAATGCTTAAGATATACTTCAAAATAAAAGGAGCTGCCAAATCAGCTTATTTATCTGTAAGGTTAAGATATAATATAGTGACAGCTTAATAAGAGTGCTTTCTCTGTTCTCTTAGTCCCTTACTGGGATCTCTGTTTCCCAGTTATACCTATTTTCTCATCCTCTGATTAGTTCTATGCCTATTTCCTCACAGAACTCTATCTAGTCCTTATACCAACAATTGTTAGCTCTTAAGCCTTGTTCGCACTTGGCAAGTAATTTAGTCGAGTAGCGAGTTGTTTAGTAAATAAACGTATCCGAACGGCAACATTTTAGTCAAGTAATTTAGTCACTTACTAAACTACTTGACTAAATACTCAATTCATTTCATTCTATTTTTTCGGGTGAGTAGAGCCCCCACCCACCCCGCACACATTCACTAAATAAGTGTGAACCTGTAAAATTAGTTTAATTCATTAGTTCATAACTGCAGTACCACAAGCATGTCTCGTTGGAATAAAGATACAGCTTTGAAGTTTGTTGGGAACTACTTACAACATGAATGCCAGTAGAACTTTAAATCCCCGCTTTATAAACATAAATTTAATTTAAATAATAACTAATAATTTTGCTTTTGACATACTAATTTCTTCTTCAACTTCTTCTAAAATAAACATTGAAATAAAGCATTATTAGCTTATTTACTTTTTTGCGTAACATGTCCATCTTGCATTTACACTAGCTATTAATGTACTGGACAGTTTATAATAAACCCTCAGCAGTCCTAAGGGTAATCATAAGTTAATTACCTAACAAAAGCCGGTCCATCAAGGGTATCACTTGGATATCCATGTGACAGGAAGTTTTTAGCTAGTTATGAGTTTTCGGTGCACAGTTCTATTTGAAAGAGACGCCGATATTAACGCTGGACTGAATGAAACAGCCTTGCGCTAACATCGGCACCACATTCAAACAGAATCAGTTACTTGAGTGCCTGTGGAACTTTAAATCCACGCATAATAATCATAAATATAATTATNTTATCCTACCTATGACAGTTTGTCTATAGGTTTCCTATAGTAAACCCTCAGCAGTCCTAAGTTAATGTAATAAAAGCCGGTCCATTAAGGATATTCAAGTGACAGGAAGTATTAGCTAGTTGTAACTTTTCGGTGCACATTTCTGTTTGAAGTAAATGCTGATATTAATCCTAAACTGAATGAAACAGTCTTGGACTAATATCAGCATCAAGTTCAAACAGAATCATTTATTACCCAACATCTTTTGCATATGTTCTTTATAACATAGTTATGAATATGAATGCTTAAGATATACTTCAAAATAAAAGGAGCTGCCAAATCAGCTTATTTATCTGTAAGGTTAAGATATAATATAGTGACAGCTTAATAAGAGTGCTTTCTCTGTTCTCTTAGTCCCTTACTGGGATCTCTGTTTCCCAGTTATACCTATTTTCTCATCCTCTGATTAGTTCTATGCCTATTTCCTCACAGAACTCTATCTAGTCCTTATACCAACAATTGTTAGCTCTTAAGCCTTGTTCACACTTATACTTATTCACTTCAGTCTGGATTTTTTGTAACCCAGAATAATTTGTTAATAAGATGCAAGTCTTTCTAAAAAAAGAATAAAATTGTATATTCAACAATTTAACTAAATGCTTTTTATTAGATTACACTACTCGTATTTGTCAAGGAAAAATCTTTATTTAACCCACTTCCCGATTATCTAAAAAGCTGAAACTTGCACAGATTATGTATTTCCAATGATAATACAATAATGAGTCATTTGTTTTACAAATTCATCAGTAGTAGCTGATAAATCAATAATTTTCTGAGAAATAATTGTAATAACTTTGCTGATATTACGTAAGTACCTTATAAAAAAAGTTTACTCTCAATAATTACTAATAATACTTACTTAGAACTTCTAATTGTGGAAGCCACTTCTCAATTCTCACATTTTTAGATCTAACATCGTCTACGTTTTCCCACTTCATAATGACATTTTCTTTTAACTTTCCGAATGCTTTGAATAAATCTGCTTTGAATGTTTCAGGCAGCATTGAGGCTGGTAAATGACTACCGAGACTAAAGTAAATAAAACCTTGAGTGGACTCGTCCATGTACTTTTGAAGCTCCTATAAACAATATTAGATAAATATTAGTTTTTAATAAAGGAAGTTCATAAAAATATATTTTTATCATATAGTATATATATTTATTATCATTTATAAGCAGCTAACCTTAGAAACTTGTTGCTTATTATGTATTGTAAGCCCCCCGATTTCAACAACATTTCTAAAGTAAGGCTTTTTAAAATCTAAAGCATGATGTGTGTCGATCAGTGACAAAGATGTTTTCCTTAGAAGCTCCGATATGTAGGGTAAGTTCTCATATCCCGGAAGATCACCAAGTAATTTCCTCATTGTTTCATCCTGCAAATCATAATAATAATCATTAGACTTTAAATAAATGTCAAAGTAAAAATAACATTCAAACTAACATAGTAACAGTTCTAAAGTACATAAATAATAATGTTTAAGTCAAAACTCGCTCCCGCAAGTCAACTCAAAATCTATAACTTTGATGAAAGTACATAACCTTAATAATTATTTTTAACTTTCATATTATTATATAAATTTATAATGAGAATAAATTTGACAGCCTTATCTTAGCAATAACAATAAAATTTCGAGGTGAATCAACGCCGCAGTCGAGACACTACTTGATTATATAAATTATATTTCTCATATGTAATACTCAACATATAATACTTCCTAGCATTCGCCATCTAGAGAGAGTCTATACAAAAATCTGAGTCTGAAAAAAATTGCTTTCCCAAATGCTTCAAGCTAATTTCCTTTTAATAAGGAGAGTGACGTGGTGGTAAGTGGTCTCATTCTTAACATGACGAAACATCTCAGCTTAACCCTTTCAGTCCAAACAACGTAAATTTACGTTTTGAATTTCCTACGCAAATGGNGATACAATGTTTATATTACGTATCAATCATAGATAAAATAATTAGTTTAATTCATTAGTTCATAACTGCAGTACCACAAACATGTCTCGTTGGAATGAAGATACAACTTTGAAGTTTGTTGCGAACTACTTACAACATGAGTGGAACTTTAAATCTTCGCTTTATAAACAAAAAATATAATTATAATAATTTAAATAATAACTATTTAAAACATAAATATAAATAATTTTGCTTTAGGCATACTAATTTCTTCTTCAACTTCTTCTGAAATAGACATTGCAATAAGCATTATTAGCTTATTTACTTTTTTGCGTTGCCTGTCCATCTTGCAAATACACTAGCTACTAATGCGCTGGACAGTTTAGTAAAGTGCAAGTGCGAACATTTTTTGGGGAGAGTTGCTACTAGCTCAGTTACTAAATTACTCCCACTCGACTAAATCACTTGCCAAGTGCGAACAAGGCTTTAAAGACAATCCTTGGATATTCTTTAGTCCAAATTTTATCCTACCTATGACAGTTTGTCTATAGGTTTCCTATAGTAAACCCTCAGCAGTCCTAAGGCTTAAGTCCTAAGTTAATGTAACAAAAGCCGGTCGATTAAGGATATGTCCTGAATATCCAAGTGACAGGAAGATTTTAGGTAGTTGTAACTTTTCGGGGCACATTTCTGTTTGAAATAAATGCTGATATTAATCCTGAACTGAATGAAACAGTCTTGGACTAATATCAGCACCAAATTCAAACAGAATCATTTATTACCCAACATCTTTTGCATATGTTCTTTATAACATCATAGTTATAAGATGAATGCTTAAGAAATAGTGTACTTCAAAACAAAAGGAGCAGCGCTAACCTAAGTAGCACACATGATAAAAAGACAATCCTGGGATATCCTTTAGTCCAAATTGTATCCATTCAATGATTGCTGTATGTTTCCTATATAAACCCTCAGCAGTCCTAAGGGTAATCATGAGTTAATTACCAAACAAAAGCCGGTCCATCAAGGGTATCTCTTGGATATCCATGTGACAGGAAGTTTTTAGTTAGTTATGACTTTTCGGTGCACAGTTCTATTTGAAAGAGGCGCAGATATTAACGCTGGACTGAATGAAACAGTCTTGCGCTAACATCGGCACCACATTCNGTATATTTTGACCTGCTCTTTTCTGGTCAAAGGGTCAGTTTAATAATAATTTTCTCCCTAACGAGCACATTTTAACCATTTTATTAGACAGAGAAATGTTTCAAGTTCATGATTTTATCAGCATTTAAATCTTAAACGTGTAAAAGTTGGTCTAATTTTAATATACGTCTCAGAGGCGTAGTGTTAGAAATAATGGACTATTAGACAGTGTTAGTAAGGCAGGGTTAAGGAAAAAGTTGATGTCTAATTTCCAAGTTTCAAGGTTCTAGATCAAATGGTTCTAAACATAAAGCAAAATTACACTATTTTTTGCCATCTTGAATTAATATTACGGAAATTCCCAGGTAAGTGGACTTATACATCATCAAATAAAACTCCCTACTGCTCGTTAAGTGATGTTAGCATCTACAGCTTCAAAATTTAATACACTAAAATTGAATAGGAATCAACATAAATACAGGGCTTTTTCACAAAAGACATAATCTAGTGACAACAGGTAAATCAATTTTGCCTTTTCATCAACCAGTCAAAAAAATTAAAAAAATAATTATAAAAAAAAAAAAAATCTGAATTTATTTTATTCAGAACACAATGCAGTGGATTCATGACAATATATACATCAAACAAAATAGTTTAATTATTCAAGCAATTTATTTTAACTTGCTTTAAGGCTTGTTGGCCTTGTGATTGTAAAGCTATTTCCATAATGTACAAATTAAACTTGTATCGTGAAACAATTACTTCTAAAACATCTTATCTTTTATTCAAAACATCTTCCCTTCATAATTTTTTTTTTAAGCAATACGCTTCATTAAACTGGAGTTACAGCTGCTGCGATGTAAACATTTATCACAGGTTTTAGTAAGATGTAATGTTTTAATAAAATATACCATCTACATTTTAATATTAAATATCTATACAGTTATAAATAATAATAATAAAAATTAATTTTATTGATATAAATATCAAGGTTAACATGTAATAGGAGCATTTCGTAGAGAACCATATAAAGCTAAAATTGTTTTCACACGAAAAAGACACAGATTCCTTAAAATGACCTTCTTTCTTAATAAATCATAAGTGGAAATAGAAGTTTTGGCTGAATAGATTTCTTTGGTGTACAGTGTACAGGTCTAATTGAAAAAGCTGATGATATTAATGCAAGACTGAATGAAAGCCTTATAACAACATAAGAGCCATATTCAAACAAAATCAATTACCACTCGACATATTTTGGATAATTCTTTATAACCCGCTATATAGATGGATAGAAATAGTATATTTAATAAACAAAATGGAGCTCCCAATAGAGCTTAATAACCTGTAAGGTAGAAATAATACACTGAGCAAATCCTCAGCATAATAAAGGTGCATTCAGAAACAATAACCACCCTAGTGGCACTACTGACCTGAAAGGCATTCCTTAGATATCCATTTATCCAAATTGTATCCATTCAATGATTGTTTGTCTATTTGTTTCTCTACGGATAGCCATGGGGCAGTGTTACAAAAGCAGGCCCTTTATGGTGTCTTATGAATGAATATCCAAGATTTTGGCTGATAGACTTTTACGGTGCACATTTCTGTTTGAAATAGATGCTGATATTAATCCAAAACTGAATGAAACAGTCTTGGACTAACATCAGCACCAAATTCAAACAGAATCATTTATTACTTAACATCTTGTGCAAAACTTCTTTATAACATAGTTATAAAGATGGATGCTTAAGAAATAGTATACGTACTTCAAATCAAAAGGAGCTGCCCAATCAGCTGATTTATCTGTAAGGTTATAAATAATAAGGTGTCAGCTTAATAAGAGTGCTTCCAGAAAAAATAACCACCTAAGTAGCACACATGATAAAAAGACAATCCTGGAATATCCTTTAGTCCAAATTTTATCCTACCTATGACAGTTTGTCTATAGGTTTCCTATAGTAAACCCTCAGCAGTCCTAATTTAATGTAATAAAAGCCGGTCCATTAAGGATATTCAAGTGACAGGAAGTATTAGCTAGATATAACTTTTCGGTGCACATTTCTGTTTGAAATAAATGCTGATATTAATCCTGAACTGAATGAAACAGTCTTGGACTAATATCAGCATCAAATTCAAACAGAATCATTTATTACTCAACGTCTTTTGCATATTTTCTTTATAACATATCCAAACTAATTGGAACCAGGGTCGGTTCGGATTTATGAATTGTTTGGATTATCGGGAGGTCTGGTTTTATTGTCAATTAAAATAATTGTGTATATTGTTGCTGGAATAGTTTATAGGTATGTTCTTACGTTCCAGAATACCCAGTATTTCTGTTAAAAGAAAGAGATATAGGATATGTAATCTAGCATTTTCAACTGAGTGGCGGGAGGTTTCACTTGGTGATACTGCATGGTTTGAAAGACGTGTGTTATTCGAGAAAGGGGATAATGGAACTTCTTCAAATGGGTTCTTTTCTTCTTCTTTTCTCAGAGATAGACCCAACATCATTTCACTTGTTTACTCCTGTTATGCTGGTTTGCAGACCTCCTTTTTTTCCAGACCCGCAACACTTCAGCTCCTGAATAGACCCTAAGGGAAAGGTCCCGCAGTCAAAGGGTTAAGTTACAACGTTGACAAACCTTTTTCAGTATTTGGTACCATAGAAATGTAGGGCGGCACGGCAAGTATAAACGTAGAGTATTTCCATAAATGCATTAAATACAACTGAGAATAGGAGAGGGTTATAAAAACATGAAGATGCTAAACGCAATTCCGGGAAATTTCACCAAGCCGTAAGTGTGTAATGTCTCAACTAAATCAACAGTTCTCTGAAAAATTATATCCTCATTTAAAACCATTATCAGCTCACAATACCACAGTCAGTTTTACAACATCTTCTGAACAGTTCCTATCTTTTAATTATTGTTAGAAGAGTTTTTTAAAATAAATTTTATTCCTTCAATAAATTAAACATTTTTTTTAACCACTAGGAACCTAGAACTACAGGAAACACATCTTTGTAGTATGTATTAAGAGGTTTCTCTTTCAACTGCCCTACGAATTCCCAACTTATCAAGTAGGATTTTTTGGAACGAAGTTCCCTATGGCACATTCTGGAGCCCGAGAGTGAATCCGAAAAAAAGACCAAAATCACTGTCACAAACTAACTGGCAAAAAATCACCGTCTCCAAATCTACCAATGACGATAACTTGAGTAAAAGATCACAGAGTTAGTTGAAATTTGGTACACATGTTCATATTACCAATGGCCAGGCTAAGTTCGTTGGAAAACGTTATCCGCCCAAGCGATCATAACCAACATAAGCTTCAAAAAGACAGGATAAAATGTTATTATGGAACCCTGTTACTTGACTTGTTTCTTTACTAAAATGTCACTTGGTTTTGTAAATATTGAAAATAAGTAGTAGGTAGCAATGTATACGTACTTAACAGTGTGATTTTATAATTTATATTTAATGAAAAATTTAAGGAACTTCGTTCCTACCGGGTGTCGCGAACCAGTGGCGTACATAACGGGAGGGCAGGCGGGGCACCACCCCAGCACTTTGGCGAGGGGGGGCATCAAAACTCTCCTCGGCTCCTCCACGTTTTTTTTTTATTTTTATTTTTCAGGGTGACCCGCGATAAAATTTCATAACGGAAATTGCGGATTTTATGAGCAAATGCAACAATATAGTTCTCGAGATATCGAGTTGTATCTTTTTTTTCAAGTTTTTTACGGAAATTTTCAGAAAATCCTACCATTTCAAAAACTAAATGAGATGGAGACATAAGGCAAAGGAACAATTTTAAAGAGCACAAAAAACTTTCAGAATCACTCATTTATTTCTAATTTATCAGCTGCTAAGCATCTTTTAAGATGCTTAAGTTACTTACGTTACTTTTCATAAGCTTTCAAATGGTATAAATTAACTTTAAGATCAACGTACTGGTTTTAGAATTATGGTGGGTCGAATGTTACCAGACGTGAAATTTTTAGGTCAAGATCACAAACAACTCTTGTACAAATGCAAAAAAAAGTTTCCCCGAACGAAACCACAATGCTTGGAGGTACAAATAGGAAATTTGACACTGAACAAAAAAGAACCTATATAAACATGGATACGGAACAGCTTCGTTTTTGAGATATTGACAAAAAACATAATTGTTGGACGTTCCTTACAATTCTCCAATACTCTTCTTCTGACCATAAAATACTTAGAAGAAAACCGAATAGAGAAAAGAATATTTCGTTGACTGATATCCATCCCAGCTCTGAACAACATATATAACCGTTGATATTTAGGGAAATTTCTAAATTCTACGTACCTGACACTTTATTAGTCAATTCATTAAGGTGATCTCCAACAACGCTCAATTTTTAGCTCTTTTGGTTTAGAGAGCTACAATTAGAGTAATTTGCCTCTACAAGATTTGCATTAGGGATTATAATGGCACAAAGCGTAGTATTACCCATCGTCAGTAGTATTACCCATGAAGTTTCTAAGTTACCCATCGTCTTCAACTCAGGAAAATTCTGCCAGGACTTCAAACAAGGGGACAGTCAGCCCAACTTTAAGAAGACATCTGGATAAGTCACAATAACAATTGTTTTATGTTATATTTTCATGATGGGAAAATCGTCAATTCTGGTCTATCTGATTATTATACAATTGTTTTAAAAAGGAAAAAGAAATCGTTAATCATTAAAACTACAACGCTTCATTTGAATTAAGTCTTTTATTGTGTCATTAAAGCCCTTTTCTTTTAATATTAAGCATTTAAATACAATTTATTTCTCCCATCAGTACGTAGGAGCAAGGTTCAAGTCCAAAGGCGGACAAAAGTATAATTTGGCAACCCCGGCCCTGGATCTCATTGCTCAAATTTTAGGACTAAGTCCCACGACCGGGAAAGGTCTATGAGAGGTAAAAGGTAATTTTTTTTTTTTTATTAATTTTAAGAAATAGCATACTTCAAAAACAAAAGGAGCTGCCAAATCAGATTATTTATTTGGAAGGTTAAGAAATAACATGGTGACAGCTTAATAAGAGTGCTTTCAGAAAAAATAACCTCTTAAGTAGCACACATGATAAAAAGGCAATCCTGGGATATCCATTAGTCCAAATTTTATCCTTTCTATGACAGTTTGTCCATAGATTTCTTGTAGTAAACCCTCAGCAGTCCTAAGGGCTTAAGTCCAAAGTTAATGTAACAAAAGCCGGCCCATTAAGGATATCTCCTGGATATCCAAGTGACAGGAAGTTTTTAGCTAGTTGTAACTTTTCGGTGCACATTTCTGTTTGAAATAAATGCTGATATTAATCCTGAACTGAATGAAACAGTCTTGGACTAATATCAGCATCAAATTCAAACAGAATCATTTATTACTTACTCAACATCTTTTGCATATGTTGTTTATAACATAAAGTTTGTTCCAACAACACTTCAAACTAGTTTCAAACTGTACGACGCATGCGCATTAGCGAAAAACGATCAATTGTGGTCCGTTGCAAATGCGTCGGAAAGTTCCAAACCAGTTTGAAGTGTGGTTGGAACAAACCTATAGTTATAAAGATGAATGCTTAAGAAATAGTATACAATACTTCAAATTAAAAGGAGCTGCCCAATCAGCTGATTTATCTGTAAGGTTATAAATAATAAGGTGTCAGCTTAATAAGAGTGCTTTCAGATAAAATAACCACCTAAGTAGCACACATGTTAAAAAGACAATCCTGGGATATTCTTTAGTCCAAATTTTATCCTTTCTATGACAGTTTGTCTATAGGTTTCCTATAGCAAACCCTCAGCAGTCCTAAGTTAATGTAACAAAAGCCGGTCCTGGATATCCAAGTGACAGGAAGTTTTTAGCTAGATGTAACTTTTCGGTGCACATTTCTGTTTGAAATAAATGCTGATATTAATCCTAAACTGAATGAAACAGTCTTGGACTAATATCAGCATCAAATTCAAACAGAATCATTTATTACTTACTCAACATCTTTTGCATATGTTGTTTATAACATAAAGTTTGTTCCAACAACACTTCAAACTAGTTTCAAACTGTACGACGCATGCGCATTAGCGAAAAACGATCAATTGTGGTCCGTTGCAAATGCGTCGGAAAGTTCCAAACCAGTTTGAAGTGTGGTTGGAACAAACCTATAGTTATAAAGATGAATGCTTAAGAAATTGTATACAATACTTCAAATTAAAAGGAGCTGCCCTATCAGCTGATTTATCTGTAAGGTTATAAATAATAAGGTGTCAGCTTAATAAGAGTGCTTCCAGAAAAAATAACCACCTAAGTAGCACACATGATAAAAAGACAATCCTGGAATATCCTTTAGTCCAAATTTTATCCTACCTATGACAGTTTGTCTATAGGTTTCCTATAGTAAACCCTCAGCAGTCCTAATTTAATGTAATAAAAGCCGGTCCATTAAGGATATTCAAGTGACAGGAAGTATTAGCTAGATATAACTTTTCGGTGCACATTTCTGTTTGAAATAAATGCTGATATTAATCCTGAACTGAATGAAACAGTCTTGGACTAATATCAGCATCAAATTCAAACAGAATCATTTATTACTTACTCAACATCTTTTGCATATGTTGTTTATAACATAAAGTTTGTTCCAACAACACTTCAAACTAGTTTCAAACTGTACGACGCATGCGCATTAGCGAAAAACGATCAATTGTGGTCTGTTGCGAATGCGTCGGAAAGTTCCAAACCAGTTTGAAGTGTGGTTGGAACAAACCTATAGTTATAAAGATGAATGCTTAAGAAATTGTATACAATACTTCAAATTAAAAGGAGCTGCCCTATCAGCTGATTTATCTGTAAGGTTATAAATAATAAGGTGTCAGCTTAATAAGAGTGCTTCCAGAAAAAATAACCACCTAAGTAGCACACATGATAAAAAGACAATCCTGGAATATCCTTTAGTCCAAATTTTATCCTACCTATGACAGTTTGTCTATAGGTTTCCTATAGTAAACCCTCAGCAGTCCTAAGTTAATGTAATAAAAGCCGGTCCATTAAGGATATTCAAGTGACAGGAAGTATTAGCTAGTTGTAACTTTTCGGTGCACATTTCTGTTTGAAATAAATGCTGATATTAATCCTGAACTGAATGAAACAGTCTTGGACTAATATCAGCATCAAATTCAAACAGAATCATTTATTACTTACTCAACATCTTTTGCATATGTTGTTTATAACATAAAGTTTGTTCCAACAACACTTCAAACTAGTTTCAAACTGTACGACGCATGCGCATTAGCGAAAAACGATCAATTGTGGTCTGTTGCGAATGCGTCGGAAAGTTCCAAACCAGTTTGAAGTGTGGTTGGAACAAACCTATAGTTATAAAGATGAATGCTTAAGAAATAGTATACAATACTTCAAATTAAAAGGAGCTGCCCTATCAGCTGATTTATCTGTAAGGTTATAAATAATAAGGTGTCAGCTTAATAAGAGTGCTTCCAGAAAAAATAACCACCTAAGTAGCACACATGATAAAAAGACAATCCTGGAATATCCTTTAGTCCAAATTTTATCCTACCTATGACAGTTTGTCTATAGGTTTCCTATAGTAAACCCTCAGCAGTCCTAAGGGCTTAAGTCCTAAGTTAATGTAACAAAAGCCGGTTGATTAAGGATATCTCCTGGATATCCAAGTGACAGGAAGTTTTTAGCTAGATGTAACTTTTCGGTGCACATTTCTGTTTGAAATAAATGCTGATATTAATCCTGAACTGAATGAAACAGTCTTGGACTAATATCAGCATCAAGTTCAAACAGAATCATTTATTACTCAACATCTTTTGCATATGTTCTTTATAACATAGTTATAAAGATGAATGCTTAAGAAATAGTATACTTCATAACAAAAGGACCAGCCCTAACCTAAGTAGCACACATGATAAAAAGACAATCCTGGGATATCCTTTAGTCCAAATTGTATCCACTCAATGATTGCTGTAAGTTTCCTATATAAACCCTCAGCAGTCCTAAGGGTAATCATGAGTTAATTACCAAACAAAAGCCGGTCCATCAAGGGTATCTCTTGGATATCCATGTGACAGGAAGTTTTTAGTTAGTTATGACTTTTCGGTGCACAGTTCTATTTGAAAGAGGCGCAGATATTAACGCTGGACTGAATGAAACAGTCTTGTGCTAACATCGGCACCACATTCAAACAGAATCAGTTACTTGAGTGCCTGTGGAACTTTAAATCCACGCATAATAATCATAAATATAATTATAATAATTTAAATAATAACTATTTGAAACATAAATATAAATAATTTTGCTTTAGGTATACTAATTTCTTCTTCTGAAATAGACATTGCAATAAGCTTTATTAGAGGTCGACCAAGAATTCATGAACACGGTAAAAACTGAAAGCTTAGTAAAAGCTTAACTTGAAAGCTTACACTAACATCGGCACCACATTTAAATAGAATCAGTTACTTGACATCTTGTGGATATTCTAAGGTAGATGCAAAAGAAATAGTATATTTTAAATGCAAAAGGAGCTCCTAATTCAGCTGTTAGGAAAGTAAATTATAAACTGACTGCATAAGAACTAAAAACGGTGCATTCCGAAACCACACCAGTAGCTAACAGATCTAAAAGGCATCATTGGGTTATCCTTAGTCAACGCAGGTTTCTATGTGGCAGTCCGATAGTTGTCCTAAGGATAGCCATGTGTCAATGTGTAGTGGAGTATGTGTAGAAGAGGAAGAACTAAGACACTGTTTGGAAGTTTTAACCAAGATAATCTTTTTAATTATTTTATAACACAATTTTTAAACACAAACTGAATTCTTTTTTAATATTCTTGTCAATTTATAGTAAAAATTGACAAGTATATTAATAAAATTTAAATATACAGATTTGTACAGGTTTAGCAAAAGAGAAATTTACCAACAAATACAAAAGAAGGTCCATCATGGGTGTCTTATGGGTATCCTAGGTTTAGAAAGTTTTTGGCTTGATAGACTTTTTCAGTGTACAGTTCTAATTGAAAGAGATGCCGATGTTAATGCAAGACTGAATGAAACAGCCTTACACTAACATCGGCACCACATTCAAACAGAAACATTTAGGGTTCAATATCTTTGGAACATGTTCTTTATAACATAGATATAAAGATGGAAGCTTAATGAATACAAGTAGAACCCCTCATTTCCGACCTCGGGATATCAGACTCCTCGGTACATACGACCATGACACTCCTTAGTTAAAAATTAAAAAAAAGTTTAATCTAACACGACCGAACTTCATCCTTATCAGAATATCGAGTATAAAACAATAAAATCAGCCAGTCGGGGTTTTCCTATCGTACTGATCTACACTTTGTTTCTTAATATCGTGTGTGTCATTCTATATATACAATCCAGTGTTGTGCTATATTTTTAGTGATTATGGAGGTTCAACTGAAGCAATATGGGTTGTGTGTACATTACTGTAGAAGCTAGATGTTCTTCAATGGCTTGACAAAGGTGAGCCCATTCTAAAACTAGTTTCAGAATTAGGAGTCGGTGTAATAACAATTAAAGATTGGACAAACCCTTTTATTTGATACCTATATCATGGGCATGCTTAAAAAATAACTACTCCACCATCTTAGGCTGTTCGCCATATTGGATTTAGAATTATATCACTTAGCTAACCATGCATATTCATCCAAACAAAACATGAATGCAAAATTTCAATTCTATCAGTTATCCTCAAGGGTTGAGAATAACTGCTTTAAAATTCAGTTGTAAGATTTGACCCGAACATACATACATACAAACATTGCAAGTTAACTAAAAGCTTGTAAAAGTTTAGAAACAATAACATCCCTACCAACACAACCTACCTAAAAGACATCCCTGGTATATTCTTTTGTCCATATTTTATCCTGCCCATGATAGTTTGTCTATAGGTTTCCCTACAGTAATTTGATAGTTGTCTTAACTAGACGTTCGAGACAGGAAAAAAGTAGGCAGGCTTGCCTACTTGTGTGTACCGCTAGCAGCGGTGGGGTTTTTAGCTAGGTTCCTCCTCTACCCTTCTACTCAGACCTCAGGCACTCAGGCNATCCTGGGATATTCTTTAGTCCAAATTTTATCCTTTCTATGACAGTTTGTCTATAGGTTTCCTATAGCAAACCCTCAGCAGTCCTAAGTTAATGTAACAAAAGCCGGTCCTGGATATCCAAGTGACAGGAAGTTTTTAGCTAGATGTAACTTTTCGGTGCACATTTCTGTTTGAAATAAATGCTGATATTAATCCTAAACTGAATGAAACAGTCTTGGACTAATATCAGCATCAAGTTCAAACAGAATCATTTATTACTCAACATCTTTTGCATATGTTCTTTATAACATAGTTATAAAGATGAATGCTTAAGAAATAGTATACTTCAAATCAAAAGGAGCTGCCAAATCAGCTTATTTATCTGTAAGGTTAAGAAATAATATAGTGACAGCTTAATAAGAGTGCTTTCTCTGTTTTCTTAGTCCCTTACTGGGATCTCTGTTTCCAGTTATATCTATTTTCTCATCCTCTACTTAGTTCTATGCCTATTTCCTCACAGAACTCTACCTAGTCCTTATACCAACAATTGTTAGCTCTTAAGGCTCTACCGCCCTTTGAGGTTAGGAAAAACAGTAAAATTCAAATAACTCTGGTTCTAAGTAAGATATCAAAAATCTAATCACAGGCTTCATTCCTAATTTTAATTCTGCACAATTTGCGC
>KZ652513.1:99732-121707 GCA_001010745.2 Gerris buenoi | reverse complement strand
ATATTTTTTTTAAACATTTTTTTGGACTCAGGAATCCTGAAAATGTGTAAATCCATCAAATTTTCAAAATCTAATTTTCGTGCCATGAAAATACTTTTTCTTTTTATGAGAAAGTAAAAATAAAAATACCTACTAAAACTAATTAAAGATATTGAAGCGAATATAACATTACAATTTAGAATTTATTTATGATTTAAATAGCGGCTTAGTTGACTGTTATTGTGATTATATCACAGTATGTTAGGTTGTATTAGGAGAGTACGAGGCCTAAGCCGAGAAGTAGAGGTAGGGGAACAAGGCTAAACCCACAACCCCTTGTGATAGCGAGGCTAGTGGGGGGTGCCTGCATACTTTTATCCTGTCTCAAATGTCTAGTGTTGTCTTAAGGATAGCCATGGGCCAATGTTACTAAAGCAGGTTTATTATGGTGGTCTTATGGATATCCAAGGTTTAGGAAGCTTTTGGCTTAATAGTCCTCTTCAATGAACAGTTCTACTTGAAAGAGATGCTAATGTTAATGCAAAATTGAATGAAACAGCCTTAAACTAACATCAGCACCACATTTAAACAGAATCTTTCACCAGTCAACATCAATTAGATGTGTTAATTATAATCCAGTTAAAAAGATACATGCTTAAGAAATAGTACATTTGAAAAACAAAAGGAGCTACCAATTAAGCTTATTCATTTGTTAGGAAGAAATAAATAATGAATGCTTGATAAGAATGAATCTGGAAAAAATAGTAATCTTTTCATAATATATAAATATTTACTACGTTTCCACGAGTTTTCAAAACTATTTTGGTATTCAAAACCCTATGGAAAAATATTAATTTTTTAAAACCCTTTTTTAGTTCAAGATCACAACAGCAAATTTTTGGTTTTGTATTGAAACTGTTTTGAAAGAATATCATGGAAAGGGTTATTGAATGGAAAACAGAATTGAGACGTGTGCAGTATGTATTATCAGCAGAAGTATGATGACCTGGCTTAACTATAGCTATTCTGGGAGTTTATAGTTTTCAAAATGGTTTTACAAACTCATGGACACGCAGCAATTATATTACATATGTATATTCAGTTGATTTTCTTTAACAAATTATACTCTTTTTACAAGAAGTCGAGGTTCTCTAACACTTTCTGCTCAGATGTTCCCAGTACCAAAGCAATCACATACAAGAACAATCAAATACTTTCTTTAGAAACCCTATTATCAATATTAGATCAGCAAGCCTTCAACTCTGTTATTATACAGTTGAAGCACAAAAATTACGTTCTTTTATATTAAACGAATAAGAAAAAGCCCTTTATTATTTACTTGTATACCTGCCCAGAGTGATGTTCAGCTGTATTATTTAAGATATCCTTCGGCCAAATTATGTTAGTGTTTAGAGGAAAATTTGTTCAGGCATTTTGACATTTCATGTTTAGGCTATGGAACATAACTCAGAAAGCGTTGCTACTTATAACTCAGAAAAGTGTAAAAGAGAGTTAGAAAGCTATAGGAGGTCTGCAAACCAATCTCCAGCTGTAGGGGCTCCCTTACCGCGCTTCGAAGAGCTGAAAAGAGTTCCACTGGTACAAGGGCAGTAGGTACACGCAGGAGGTAGTCCTAGTTGTACTAGACGTTGCACTAGGCTACAAGAAAAACACGGCCTCGAAGGTAACTGACGACGCGACATGGAGTCGGCAACTTTCGGGTCTCCCCCACTCCAGTACTATAGCCCAGCGCTAGTTTTGATCTCTGAGTAGAGCACGTCTCAAAGCCTTCCTTATATCTGTCTCTGTCACACTATGTTTTTTCTCCCTCGTTCTTTATTCTCCCTTGGCTTCCTAATTATAATTTTAAAGTCATTATAATTACTAATTTACTCATTATAATTGCAAAGTTACATGAAATGTCTCACTGTCTTGCAGACTCGTATGCAAGCATTTTTATAGCTATTTTTATTGTTTAATTTAACATTATTATTTATATTGCTTAAAATGTTATGTTACCTATTTTTTTTATTTATTTAAATAGTCATTTATTTATTTTTGAATTATAACTTATTGCTAATTATAATATATTCATTCATATGTGTGCTTATTTATATACAGAAGAACCCCTCATATCTGTCACCTATGGGACGGGAGCATGGTCGGAACCCAAAAAAGTCAGATAATCCGAGGAACAAAGAAAAGCAAAAATTTCAGTGTAAAAATTAAATCTTTATTGTTAAAAATAAATGTACATACTCTAATCTACTTATGTATAATGAAATATACATACTAATCCTGTCAAGGAATATGCATCAGTCTTTCAGACCCTATTTCCAATCTTTAATAATAATTATTGTTACACCAACTCCTAACTCTGAAGTTTTAGAACAGACTCACCTTTGTCAAGCCGTTAAAGAAAATTCAACTTGTACAGTAATTTACTAGCAGTAGTATTCAGCTGAGCTGCTGTATTCACTAAAGATATAGCATAACATTGGATGGTAAATATAGAATGACACAATAATAAGAAACCAAGTCAAGTGATTAGTACGATAGCAAAGAACCAACTAGCTGCTTCTATAATTTTATACATAATAGTGTGATAAGGATGAAGTTTGGTTGGGTCAGATTAAACTATGGGTACCGAGGTCGGATATGAGGGGTTCTACTGTATGTCTTGAGTAATTTTGTGTATGTGTATGTCTACGTGAAAGTGTAAATAAATGTTTATGTATTTAAGAATGTTTGGATACAAATATTTATATAATCATTAAAAGCTAAGAAAAACTAAAATCCTAATAATAAGGGTCACGGCTGTGTATTGTGTACATAAATAAGATAATTAATAAGAAATGCATATGCAAGACTAATTCATTTAACCATTGTATAAACAAATGTTTATAATAATAAAAAAATATTATATGAATATCTATTAATATACACTTTAAATCTTTATAGATATTAATCATTTTTCCTTTTTGAATTTTATTTCATACTATCAGAATAAATCCATACATAATTATCATAACCGAAAAAATAGTTACCATTACCTTTACAGTAGAAAATAAAAAATAACTAACTCTGATTGAGTCTTTTGCAATTTATACTTTATATAAAATGAAATTTACAGGGCACCAACAAGTATAAATCTTATCAAAGCTCTACATATAGATTGAGAAATCCAGAGAGTCTATCCCGTATAAATTTCAATAACCTATTATCAAAATGATATATTAATATATATTGGTATGGAAATTATCATAGACTAATTTAAAAAATTGTAACTTTTCAATAGCTTGATAGTACCTAATCAAATATCATAAACTATTCATAATAATGATTTACTTTCATGAAATATTTATCAGTTCACTGATAATGAATAATGTCTAAAGGTCTAAATTAAATCATTAGTTCATTAACATTAACCAACAAATGACGATGAATGCTATCTGTATAAAATATTAGTTACAGTTGTGTCTATTAATATTAAAAAGATAAATATTTCTCTTAAAGATTAATTCTCGATGAGAAAGTCATACAAATCACGGTAAAAATGTATAACAAAACAAATCTAATAATTCTTAGACATAAAACATCATGGTAATACCAAAACTGCAATAATCCAGCCACCTAGGAAAAGAGGTTTGAAAGTAGGGGGGTGTGTGCAGTATGTATTATCAGCAGAAGTATGATGACCTGGCTTAACTATAGCTATTCTGGGAGTTTATAGTTTTCAAAATGGTTTTACAAACTCATGGACACGCAGCAATTATATTACATATGTATATTCAGTTGATTTTCTTTAACAAATTATACTCTTTTTACAAGAAGTCGAGGTTCTCTAACACTTTCTGCTCAGATGTTCCCAGTACCAAAGCAATCACATACAAGAACAATAAAATACTTTCTTTAGAAACCCTATTATCAATATTAGATCAGCAAGCCTTCAACTCTGTTATTATACAGTTGAAGCACAAAAATTACGTTCTTTTATATTAAACGAATAAGAAAAAGCCCTTTATCATTTACTTATATACCTGCCCAGAGTGATGTTCAGCTGTATTATTTAAGATATCCTTCGGCCAAATTATGTTAGTGTTTAGAGGAAAATTTGTTCAGGCATTTTGACATTTCATGTTTAGGCTATGGAACATAACTCAGAAAGCGTTGCTACTTATAACTCAGAAAAGTGTAAAAGAGAGTTAGAAAGCTATAGGAGGTCTGCAAACCAATCTCCAGCTGTAGGGGCTCCCTTACCGCGCTTCGAAGAGCTGAAAAGAGTTCCACTGGTACAAGGGCAGTAGGTACTCGTAGGAGGTAGTCCTAGATGGACTAGATGTTGCACTAGGCTAAAAGAAAAACACGGCCTCGAAGGTAACTGACGACGCGACATGGAGTCGGCAACTTTCGGGTCTCCCCCACTCCAGTACTATAGCCCAGCGCTAGTTTTGATCTCTGAGTAGAGCACGTCTCAAAGCCTTCCTTATATCTGTCTCTGTCACACTATGTTTTTTCTCCCTCGTTCTTTATTCTCCCTTGGCTTCCTAATTATAATTGTAAAGTTACATGAAATGTCTCACTGTCTTGCAGACTCGTATGCAAGCTTTTTTTTTATTTGTCAATGCCGCTATGTTTTTGTCACGCAGAGGTTATTTTATAGATTTTAGTTTAGTACCCCTTTAAGGGGGTACTAAATAAGGCATCATGAGGCAAAACTGTAGTTAAAAAATACGTGTGGTGTCGAGGGACAATGGTAGAAACGAAGTTCCTTACGCTTTTTATTAAATATAAATTATAAAATCACACTGCTAAGTATTTGTTGCTAACTACTTTTACATGGCGGGGTTAGAAAAGAGAAAACATTAAAAGTAACTAACTGTTCGTGCTTAGTGGAGTTAAGGCAAAATTAAAAGAAAAACATTATTTTTATCATTGAAGCTAGCGTCTGTCTTGCAATAAATATTTATTGAATATTGAGAAAAAAGGTAATCATGATNGGTCACACAAGCTCCTTCAATTCGGCCAGAGGTTCTATTTAAGATTGTCTAAAATAACAACTTATCAGTCTTATTACAAACTTACTCAAGACGTATTTTCTCTAAGAGAAAATTAATAATGTTTTAAATGAATTTTAACTTTAAATTGAGAACAGTAGGTACATCATTGAAGTAGAAATCGTTTTTAGGCAGACGCACATTTTGAATGACTGAAATAATGACATAAAAAGGAAAAATGTGTGTATAATATATGTATAATATGTATGTATAATACAGAAAAAAAAGAAAGGCCTGAAGATGCCTCAAAGGAGGTGAAATATATCCATCATGGAGTAGTTGTAAAGTTTTATTAATGCCCTATAAACATGTATGCAGAAAAATAAAATAGATTAAAGGGTAATACACAACATGTACGTAAAATAATAACTATATCGGTACCTAAAAAATTTAGAAAAGTAGGATTAGTAAAAAAAAAAGCAAATAACTATTAGGACAAAGGTATATTTAAAATGAACTGTGGTACAAAGGAATATCACGTTTTCTATCTTTCAGTTTTGATATATTATTATATATCATGATATATTATTATATTAATATTGTTTTTATTCGTCACAAAATGACCCACAAAATTCATTTTAATTTCAAAATAAAAAAGGTGAAAATAAAGTAAAACAGTGCCGATAAAGGTTCATGTTTCATAAAAACTAATAAAAAAAAAAAAATTTTAAAGATTAGCAAAACAAACATACGCAAAAAGAGAAAACACATTTTAAATTATTTGTTTTTGTTTATTTCTTACGATGGCATTTTGCCAAAGAAGGTAACATTATGGTTACTGACCAACTACTAACCAAACTAACCGTATTTCGAGTTCGGTCGAAGCGGTCGCGACCGAATCGGTCGACCGCTAAAACGACCGGAGCTTTACGAACGCAGTCGGTTGTTTAGGTTGGTGTTTCCGGACACACCGGTTACTTCTCGGTCGACCTGGTTAGTGTTTCCGAACGCACCCTTAATTATATAGATATAAACTTTCAAATGTACAAATCATAAAAATGAACTGTTTTAACAGAGGAATGTGATCTCTTAAGTGAATAAATCAAGCAAAATGGTGCCGCCAAGCGATTCTTGACTATATGGATAAATGTAGATAAGACGATTATAGAATAATGGTTCACTACAACAAAACAAAATAAAATAAAAACCAACTACTTACTTTACAACTTAGACTGCTTCCTACTGCTCTATATAATTGGTATTACGTCTATTATTATTATTATCAGGGTTGGAAAAAACCCGGGTTTTTTGGAAAAAGCCCAACCCACCTGGGTTTTTTAATAAAACCCGGGTTTTATTGGGGTTTTTTAAAAAATAATTAATTTTAACATAGAAAAATGTGTAAATGTACCAAATGTTATTAAAATAAAAAATGCCGACTTAATATTAGGTTTTTTTTCTACGAAATGCTAATGGTAATAACAATAAAATTAATATTTTCCGGGCGGCACCACTACAGGTAAGGACTGTAAGGACATACATACAGATGTCATGCTAAAAACCACTCGGGAGGTCTTAAAAACACCCAAAACGGATAATTCCGTTGAAACCCCGAAAAAAAAAATGGGTGAAAACAATACTTTTTGTATAAATATACTTTCGGAAGGAGAAGGTAAGGAAAAGTAAATAAGTTTAAATAAGACCAGTTTTTATAAATGGTATTTTTATATCAATTATTATTACACAAAAATACTTGAATTAAAAAAATAAATTATTTTTTATTATATACTATGGGGCTCTGCCCCCTACTCGCTTCGGTCGTCGAAAAGCGGCCGCTGCCTTGAACCTTCCCACATTTTGACATTTTACTATTTGATAATTTGACATATTTGCTTGTTTACAAAACTTTTTAATTATAGATAGATATTTTTACTTTTCCTCACCTCTGGTAGGAAAAGTTTTGTTTTCAACCATTTTTTTTTAAATTTATTTATTTTCTTGAGATTTTAACGGGATTTTCCGTTTTAGGTGTTTTTAAGACCTCCTGAGTGGTTTTCAGCATGACCTCTGTTTGTATGTGTGTGTTTTATCATTGTAGTGCCCAATAAGGTATTTAACCTATAGAGAGTTGAAACTTGGCAGAAAAATCAGTCCTTACCTGTAGTTTTGCCACCTGGAAAATAAATTTTTTCCGTCTTCTGAACAAATTGGGTTCAGTTTGTTGAGTCAACAAAAATTTTAAAAAATCAAAATACTGCCAAAATTCAAATAATTAAATAAATAAATTAAAATAAATAAATAAAGATGTGTTATTTAAAAAATAAGTTAGTTAAAAGTAATCAGTTAGTTCAAAACGGTCACCCACTTAAGTATTGTCCATGCCCATTGCTGCTTCCTCTAATCTGGGATCTCATACTGCTTCTTCTAGGGTCTCCTTGCGGAGGCTACTTTAGTGGCCTCCAAAGTGAGGAAACGTTCCAAGGTACTCCGTACCCGATTTTTCAATATATCTCATTTTTTTAAAAAACCCACAAAAAAACCCGGGGAAATTAACATGGTTTTTTTACATTTTACCCAGGTGGGTTTTTTAATATTCCCCACCAGGGTGCCAACCCTGATTATTATTATTATTATAATTTAGTCCTGTTCAACAGCCTAGGTTATTACATGTCAGGGTTTAACCGGCCACTTTACACTTACCTCCTTACACTTTATTCATAAATATTATTATATATCCTAACAAATATTATATGTTTATTAAACCAATATTCTCCGAAGCTTTAATTATTAATAGAATAGTTTCAATAAGAGAATCATAGGTCCCATTTTTTTAAACACAGGATCTCAAAAACTGAAGTTTATCTATATCAGTGGTAGCCGAAAGTCACTAGGGAAAAGTATCAATAGATCATAAGTATAAAGAAATAAAAACAACTACCATCGAAACAAAAGATATGTACCTGTCTAAAGATTGTGTGATTTTTTAGTAGGAATTAAAATATTTTTACAAACAGGAATAGATAGATATATTAAAAAAATAAATGAGCATAGCGCAGTCTATGATCTACTATCTAGGATAGAGAGTAAACTGCAGAGGAATTAATCCTTAATTATTCACCTTGAACTACTTACATTTAAAGCAGAAACCTCTCCTAACAAAATATTTACTTATAACTAACATTTTTAAAATTAAAACAAAACGCAGAATTTTACCTCTGGACATTCTGTTCTCCGTTAGGTATCCTCTTAAGTTTCCTCTTCTTGAGTATTTTGACGGCCCTGCGACAGAGGATCTCGGAGTCTAGCACCTCCTTCACCTTGCCGTAGCTACCCTCACCAAGCAGATCACCCATCACATATTTGCCGATCATCTTACACCTTTTCTTTTTTGTCTGGTATATGATTTCGTCGGATTCGACCCTGTGGAAGAACATGATATCTCCGTCATCGTTCTCCGAGTCGTTGAGCCACACTGGTTTGTTCTCCTCAAATGCCTGCGCGTCCAAACCGATTCCGCTCGACTCACAGTCATCGTTTATTGTCATCGCCGTATTGTCCATAACTATTTTTTCGGCATATCGTCTAATCGACCGACCCGATATTAAGCACAAAACTTTTAAAACGCCCACTCACAAACCTGCCATTTTGACTTCAACTGTGTTCCTTGATACGAGCTGATAGCGATAGGGAAAACATGTTTGCCCTTTCCGATCACGTAGACAACTCGCAAAAATATACCTACGTCCTTGAACCTTTCGGACATATGAGTAAAATTCGGATGGTCTAAAAAAATAATAACCCGATTGCAACTGAAATAAGTCAACGCTAACATTAAAAACGAAACGACGAAATGGTTTAAATTAAACGACAACGACAAACATCACTTTTACGTTCTTCTTTCAAATCAAATTTTTATCGAAGGCTGTGGATTTACAGTTTGACGACGCCCTTCAAACAAAGACGGTTTCTATTTTTCTAAACTATTCGTTAAATACTCATTTTACTTCTACGGTAAACAGAAAAAAACGAAATCAACATTTAGAAATAATTTTATAGCTTCTATTTAACTATTAATCATGCAAATAAAACTAAATTAAAATCAATTATTGGAATAAATATGGTTGCTCGTTAGCCGACCTAATAAATTTTTGAAAGGACACAAAATAAGGAAAAAGAAGAAAAAGAGGAACTTCAGCACGAAGCAAAAGTAGCGAAGCACGTTCTCGTGTGGTTCTTTTTCTTTTAGTAGCGTGTTGTGCTTTGTCCTATTTCGGAGTTATATTCCATGTAAGTTATTATTAACTTAAATTTTGTCTATATTATTATATTTTATTTAGTTGTCAACGCTATCTAAATGCATCTTAACGTTTTGATTGGTTTATATTTGTGTTTTTTCAGAACTTTGTGCTGAGAAGACTCACATCATGTCCAAAAGAGGACGTGGTGGTTCCGCGGGAGCCAAGTTCCGTATTTCGCTTGGTTTACCTGTAGGAGCTGTTATTAACTGCGCCGATAACACCGGAGCCAAAAATCTCTATGTTATTGCTGTACAAGGTATGACATGTTCTATAATATAATTCAATACAATCATAACCCCCTAGTGAACACGTTGTGGCAACACGAGAGCCCCACATACTTGCACTACACATTGTCTGTATTTTTTAGTTAGGATTACCTATTAAATATTAAACTAACACCATTCTGTAATTGGTTTATAATGTTTATCCGTATTCCCGTCTATACCTGTGCTTTGGGAGTCACGTTTTAGCGGAGCTCTATGGAGGTCTGAACATAGTGTGACGGCTATGATGGTTTAAACAAGTGTTCGACAATTTCTATATTTTTAATTAAATTATTATCATCATGTGGCGATGATTTTTATTTAAATGTAACTTAATTGAGGGCAACAACAAGTTGCCACCTTTTTATGTTGGGTAACGTCAGATTCTTCATTAAATTAATTAATCATGTATTAAATCGGACTTAGCTGCTTTAGAATACATGCTGTTACCAAGCCCGCAACACTTGGTTTTATATTATTCTCTAATTATCTCTGTTGGACAGCGGTATAATCACTTTTGTGTTTATAAGTTATAATATTCCTTAATTTAATAAAAAATTAATGACGAAGGGGCATACTCTCTTCAAAATATCTAAATTTCAATGAGTAGGTAATCTGGTAACTACATTCTAAAGCTTAGCATTCATTTAAACTCCTAAATTAAAGAAAACCATGTGTATGTGCTATATATTTGTAGCAGATTTGTCGGCTATTATATTGTGTTAAATTTATTTAAGTTTTTTTAAACCATTTTCACTAGTTTGGGCCTTTTAACATTTCAATATTGTTTGGGTGAGACTGCCTATTTACTCTCATTGTTTTAATATTTAATAGATTCTTGTGATTTGGAATAAAGACATCATTGTCAATAGCCAATAGTAGTTATTATTTCGGCTAATTCGGATTATACGTGCCATCGAAATTTCTTCGAGTTAGACCTCTACCTGGTTTATATACAGGAGAGGGTAAATCTGCACTATTTGGCCCACTAACTTCTAATTGTCCATTTTACTTGCAATTTTTTTAAACTGTTCCTTTTTACATATTAAAAACGATTCCGGTTATACCATCTCGTTAAATTCAATAGTTTTTTTCGTAAAAAAAAAATACGTTAAAGCGTCACTTTCTTAAGGAAATGAGGAAGGTTATGGCGAAAAGTACAAATCTTAACCTAAACTAACAATAACCTTCCTGTATTTTTCTTAGGAAGTGACATTTTACGTTTTTTTTTGGTTTAAGTTAAAGTGATAATTTAGCGAATTTTATACTTTTTTTTTTACTTCGATTTGGACATCTACCTGGTCTATATGCAGCAGGGTTGTTTTTCTTCAGAAAATAGGCAGAGCACCGCGAAGCAGCCGTTAAAAATAATTTGTTTCTCTAAACAGCACTGAACACTTCACTTTTAAGTATTTTTTTTTACGGAAAAACTATTGATTTTAACGAGATGCTACAACCGGAATCATTTTTAATATGTAAAAAGGAACAGTTTAAAAAAAAATTGCAAGTAAATCGGACAATTAGAAGCTAGTTGGCCAAATAGTGCAGATTTACCCAGGAGAGTTGTTTTTGGAGCCGGTGCAGAGCTGCTTTTGAAAGTTCAAGGGTAAACAAAATTGAGGTTTTTAATTTAATATGCGGGATTCTATCACCTAACCTCAAAGTGGTGGGACGTACAATCCGAATCTATCATTATTTTATATGACTGTATTACTGTGAATACTCTTCTTAGTTTATTATGATAGTTGATTATTTATTACATTTTCTATTTATTACAATGAATTAGACTTCCATTAGGTTCATATTGGTTACCTATTAATTCAAGTTCTAACTTGTTGCTGTTTAATGGCTTTTTTTTAACAAATTATACTCTTTTTACAATAAGTATTAACTTTTGACTAGGAGTTGGGCCAGTGACATTTTTATTTGCCTAGATAGCCCGACCTTCTAGAATTCAAACTCAGGTGCTTCCATTAGCTTCCTCCACTTTTTATTTTTTTATTTTCCAGTGCTGTTAAGTTTATACTAAATTTAAAAAGGGCATAGTTCTAGTAATTTCTTCTATAATTATTACAAAATTAATTAGAGATAAATTTGAAAGATTAGACTGTTAGTCTGTGTGCTAAAAAAGACTCATTTACATTACCATAGGTGGTATAGTAGTATCAACCCACTCAATCCTTCATGTGCTGCAAATTAGAAGTTGGCTTATTATGAATTGTACGCATCGTCTACTTTTTTCCATGGAAGACTTAAGACCATATTACCCTATTGAGTATTGACAAATCTTTTACACAATGCATTTATTTTGTGTTTCAGGTATCAAGGGTAGGTTGAACAGGCTGCCAGCTGCCGGTTCAGGTGACATGATAGTGGCCACTGTAAAGAAGGGTAAACCAGAACTCAGAAAAAAGGTAATGCCTGCAGTTGTCATCAGGCAGCGGAAACCTTTCCGGAGGAAGGACGGGGTGTTCATATATTTTGAAGACAATGCGGGGGTCATAGTGAACAACAAGGGCGAGATGAAGGGGAGCGCCATCACGGGACCTGTTGCAAAAGAGTGTGCCGATCTTTGGCCGAGGATTGCATCCAACGCGAGTAGTATAGCTTGAACCTGAAAAAATTCAATCATTTCTACTTGTTACTCGTGTTAATTGTGAATGCTTTTTTGTTCCGTGTACAATATATTTTATAAGTGATTCCTTTATTATCTGTTGTCCTTTTTATTTTATTTTTTTTTAAATTTGAATCTTCTGTAAGAGTCAGACCTGGTTTGACATTTTGAGTCTGTCACAGCATATTTAAAGTAATGTCTTATTTACAAAATATTTACTCTTTATAGCAGGTTTTCCAGTGAGGACTAAGTTTTATGGCATGTGAAGTTGGCATTTTTCAACATCCTCAAATATACTGAGAGGGAATAAATTGTTAAACTTCACTTACTTTAGGACTAGTCTTCCTCTCCCTTTTAGCGGTTTTGTTTTGTTAGTTTGAAAGATATAAAAGATTGTCTTTTAAGATGTCCTTTATAGTAAATTAGAGTAAAGTTTAATTTTGTCAATACCTCCTACAGAAGGTTTAAATTTATCAAACTCTTGTCAGCAGGACCCTATATCATAAACTATGAAATTAAATAATAAGAAAGATTAGCTAAGTATTTTTTTTTTTTTTAACAATGTCCAAATTGACATTTATTTTGAATCATTGCCTTCAACACATTTATTAGTTAAAAGATACAAGCTTTTACTTGGAGCTACAAGGAAAACAACAAATTTTAGCTATAGTATAGTAGAACTTTTTGTTAATAATTTAGACCCAAGTAGAACATGATTCAGACGGTGGAGTTTTTAACTTTATCTGGCTTAGTTAGTTTGCTTGCTGTCTACTTGCACCAGAAATATATATTAAGTAATTTTAGGGTTTTGCTTCAAAAGTGGATGTAACCTACAACTGCCTCTATCAGGATGAGGAGCATTCTAGCTATAGCATTCCCATGTTGCTAAAATCTACGTCTATCTAAAATCGTTTTGGTTTAAAAGCCTGCATTTTCAAGTGGACAGCTCAAATTTTTAAATCAATTTTATTGCTAAAATATTGAATGAGTTAGGTTTTCAGAATGTCTATACTTATGCCATTATGTTTTGTAAATCTGACACCTCAGATTGGCCAACCTATGTGAGGGGAAAAATAAAGCCACTAAGCAGTTATCTTAAGGTTATCCAGGGATATTTTTGTATGCCTATTTGACCCAACTTACTACTTGCCAAAATCTTGAGCTCCCCTCCTGTTTTTTGCTATTTTCCCATACTATCAGAGTAACAAAGTCTACTAGTATAACTAGTTGTAATTCTATTGAGGGGCACTACATTTTTTAAAGCTCTAGCACCTGTAGAATTTTAGCTGCAGTTTTTGGCCTAAAATTTTGATAAGTGGTGTCCATCTTTGATATTAAGCTCCTAATTTCATGAGTTAAGGGTTTTTAAGGTGTCTGGACCCTTTTGACTAACCCTGTTTAATGTTGCACTATTATTGCTCTATAGTAAACTTGTGAATACAACTTGATTAAGTACAAAACTTATCTGTTAAGTAAAGAAAACCCATAATATCTAATGCAGTCTAGTTTGACCTCTAAAGGCTGGTTCACACTAAGCCAGTAAGTTAGTGCAGTAGTGAGTGATCTGGTAAATATTCGTATTCTGGCATAACTATTTAGTCCAGTTGTTAAGTAAAATGATATTGTGGTCATCATTCCAGTAACATGGAAAGCCTTCCAATTCAGGAAGGTACCACTGTGGCGGGTTTAAATATAATCAACTTAGATTTCACAATTTAAAACTATAAGTAAAACATAAAAACATTTTTGTTGAAATCCTCTGTGGATACTAACGCCAACAGGATGAAATATGAGGAACACAGCTGTGGCATCTCAGAAGAGAACCACAAGAGATCCAATCACCAGCAGTCAGCAGGACATGGAACCACAGTAGATCAAAAAGTGTTAAATGCGTTAAGTTCTACTAAATTTCAGTTGGACAAAAGAGATCAATTTAATGATTTTAAATTTTCTGTTGAGATTTATTTATAACATCTTAGTTAAAACAACTAACACACTTTTTTCGAACATTGATACCAAAAAAAATTGTTTTGCAATACTACTTTTTTTTAAATGCTTGTTTCCACAATAAATAATTGCTTTCCCATTGTCTCTGTTTCTTGGTTTGAGTCTTAAGCCGGCCAGAGGTACATCTCAGGTAAACCTTTACAGATGAACCGAGTATGTGTGTAATGATAGCTTGTCAGTTATGTCATAATTTTATAGCGCATACGTTCCGGTTTGTTTACCTGGAAGATACACCACAACTTTTAAGGCCGGCATTAGATTTTTAAACTTGATTGTTATTTAGAGTGTAGTGCATTTGTTTTTATGTTATTGGCTGTAGATGTATGTAGATTTTATATATTATACTAACAAATTCAACAGTGACCTGCAAATAATTTAAATTAATTCCTTTTTATGTGAAAAGGTAACGTAAAGACGTAATGTGTTATGTTTATTGAAATTTAAAAAATCATGGTAAGTCTCTAGAATTATTTTGTTTAGATTACTTAAAATTTTTTAAAACTTGGAGCTATCCTGTTGATAAAGATAGAAATAATAAATCAAGCCGGTTTTAAAATTGTGTCCTTTGCTTTTATATTAAGGACAAAATAAAACAAGTTTCTCCACTAAAATTAACTTCCTTGCACAAATGTTTAATAGTAGCATGGGTAAAAGTCATCGAGAAATTGTTTCTATAAAATATAATTTTCATCCATGGTAATAGTTTTATGCAGTGGAACTTTGATTTTCTGTCTATTGCTTAACATTCAGGCCTCTCAGCACATACTGCTCCGCTTCTTTTACCCTTAACCCACTTGGCTTGTGAAAGTGCCTGGAGAATCCAAGATTGTTTTAATGTGCAAATTTAAAGGAAATTGGGATCCCTGATGAAGCAATGCTGTTAATGGATAATGACCCCATTCCCTCATTATCAGCTATAGAACAATTATGGAAAAATAATGTATCACTTTTTGCATAAAATTTTCCCCTTTCTTGCTCAACCGTCTTTTCAATTATGTATCTGTCTATGGTTCCGTGACTGTTGGTTAGTGGAGGTTCCACTGTTATATACCACACCAAGATAAAGAAAAAGTTCTTTCTTATTATTTTTGTTTGTAATTATTAAAATTGAAGAGCTTTAAACGGATCCCTTGCTTTTCACACAAGTGTTTCAAGAAGGAATTGGTTTAATGAGGTATCTGTGGTTTGATTCTCTATGGGCTGCATTTATAATCTATCTTACTCCCTTGTTTTTAATTTGTCTCCTTAAAAAATAGAATCTCCTTTGATGAGGGGAGTTAGAAAATGACATGGCCATCTATCTTCCATCGTACAGCACTTTATTATCCATGAAAAACTAAGCCACCTCTTTTTGTGCTTGTATGCTTATTTTCAATANTCCACAAGAGACATTTATCTTTGCCTAGTTGGCCCGACCTTTTGTCCGGGAAAATCTCAAGCTCTCATTGGTTCGTCATCCCCATTTGCTATTTTTTCCCACGCTGTCAACGCACTAAGTCTAGTTGTTCGACAACTAATTTCAGATTCAGATAATGTATTCTGATGTTTCTAGGCCAGGGTCCACCTAGGACTGTAGAGCTGCCGAATCAAAATCAATACTGATGTTTCTACTAACTTATTTTTCATCGAATGTTCGTATATCTCATTCAAAAGTTTTTAATAAGTAATTAGTTCTTAATAGTTTTCTGTTAATAAAAGTGCAGTTTTAACCCCAAAATTCCTTTTCTATATATTAGTCGAATCGAAGAAGGTTTAGAAATACCATTAGCATTCCTGTAAAAATAAAATATTTCTCCATGAGAAATTGTCAAATACAACTTTTAACTGCCACTCACTGTAATAAACAATCGCTAATACTAATTTAGGTAAAAAAAAATTAAAATTACCATACTACGAGAGACTATAATAGTAAGACTATTATGGTTACACTATTTTTTTTGACAATTAGAAGTTAGTGGGCCAAATAGTGCAGATTTACCATTGTTTTAATTAAAATAAAAGAAAGAAAGTAATAATAATAAGATTATATTATTAAGATTAGAGATAGGTAGTGAAACTTTTCAATTAATATGGCTCATCTATCTTCCATCGTACAGCACTTTATTATCCATGAAAAACTAAGCCACCTCTTTTTGTGCTTGTATGCTTATTTTCAATAGGTGAGTACCTTTGCTTAGCAATGTTTGCTCTGTGGTGTATATAAAGATGTAGGTGAATTCCTGTAGAAATGGATAAAAAAGTTGAAATTTAACCCTGGAATGCTAAAGGTAGTCAGATCGATGGCCATAGTTGACTTAACCTTAAATGCTCGTATGTGACTGTGATGGGTACATATCCTTCAACAGTGTTTGCACCTTGCACCAGATGGTATCACACATCACATCTGCCAGTGTAGTCGTAGAAGTCCTATTGAGCATACACATGTTTTCTGGTAAATTCCCATCAAAACTAATTTTACTAACGTTCAGTAATAACTGTAATTAATTAGTCGTTGAATGGAGCTAGGGTAATTGGCCTTGGGCTAGAGGCCAGGAGACTAGGGCCAACGGCTTGTCGCCTGGGGCATGGAGCTTAATGCATTAATGTTCACTTACAGTAGTCGAACAACTAGACTTAGTGCGTTGACAGCGCGGGAAAATAAGTGACACACAGATTGGCCANTTTTCGGTTTTATTCTATAAATAAAATTTTTAAAAAAGTATAGAAGTATATAGAACCGAGGTCAGCCACTATTTGTCAACTTTCCCAACTGTTTATCATCCACTGGAATCTCATGAGGTAGTAAACATTTTACTTATTAAATTCTTATCAATCAGTTATTTTTATTAAAACTCAAGTTTACCTTATTTACATTTTTGAATTTCCTTTAAAACTATGTATATGGAAATTACACTATTTTAAAATACACTCTTTAGAACTGGAGCTAACATTTTATAATTTGATGTTCTGATAAATTTAAATAATTAAATTAGTGCAATTTTTTGTGAGTGTACTAGAGGTAAGTGATTTAAATTTTAACTACTACTTATTATTTAAATAAAAGAAACTTGCCTTCTATTTTTTGAACTTTTTAGTTTACATAGATCTACAACTGTTAGTTGCCCAATAAATGAAATATTTACTCAAATAGAAAAGATTATTGTGAAGTGTTTTATTTGAGATGTTTAACCCTATACGAATTTGTTTTATTAAATGTTTTATTTTATCTTTTATTTTTTTAGTTTAAATAAGTAATTTGCAAGGATGGATATCAATAGTAGGGTAAGTAAGAATTGTTTATTTTTATTATAATTTTCTTTCTTTGGAGGTGGTAAGCTCATAGCACATCACATCATGGGGTTCCCCATTGCACATTTACTATCATTAATTCTTTGGAAGCAGAACATCTGGGTTTGTTTCCCTACTTTAGGCTGAAGACCCTCACATGGTGTTCCCCCATCATAGTGATATAAATGAGTAGCTAGTTATGTGAAGTGGCATCCATCTGGTTCGAAATGCCGGTTATATGGTTTATACATATAACCTTTTATACATATAATTCTTGTCATTTGTTACTTATATAATTATATATATTTTGGCAGGCCTATAGTATGCACGTAAGAGTGGTGACTTTTGACTTTCAGATTGGCCAAACCTAAATGAGGACAAAAATAAAACCACTAGGTCTGTGTGAGAGGTTAGGCCTTTGACATTTTTTTTGTTTGCCTAGTTGGCCTTACCTTATAGAATTCAAAATCCTGACTTCATTGGCTTACCACACTAATTTTTTGAATTTCCCTGCTCTACCAAAAGTTAAAACTCATAATGCGCACTGTGTAACTCCTGTAAGTCCTCAGGCCAGGGCAAGGGCGTGCCTAGATTTTTTCTTTTTTTTAGGGGGGGGAGGGATAAAACAGAGATATGTATATATGTGAAACACAAAAGACTGCCTGATCTAAGGCGTAAGTAGGTTTTATAACATGAAGTACTCTATTTTAGGATGTACTCTATTTTCATACTCACTTTTCTACTTTTTGATACACATAGACCTGAAAGGGTTTAAAGTTATGGTTGGATTTTGGCAATGCACACTAAATCCTTGTTCAGATTGGCAAACAGGGTCCAAGAAAAGCAGCGCTCGGCTCAGAATTGTAGTGTCAAGGAATTTGCCCCTAGCAAAACATAGTATCAGTCAAGCCTTACGGTTTCCACAACAGTGTTTTAGTTTGATAACTTTTTAAACCATTCAAAATTTTAAAGTTTGAGTTACTTATACCTACAATAAATAAGACAGTGTAGCGGCGTTGGCCTATACTAACATTCACATAGAACTTATGATAAAGAAAGTTTGGGCCTGCTTGGCTCGTGCCTCTACATTCCCTGATGGCTAAACCGAATCCTTTTGATGTTTCATCCATAAAATGTATCTCAAGTGGCATCTGCACAAGACCCTACCTGCTCAGAGACCAACGCTCTATCAATCTGAATGCCACTAAGTGCTGCCTCCATTATGGGAAGACCACCAATGACTTCTCTTGTATATAAAGTTCTATTTTCTTTTCGAACCTTTTACTCCCAAGAGTGTGAGATCACCAAAATCACTACTGGAAGACCCCAAACTTAATTATTCGTTATACTTTCTTTATTTATAGTATTATTTTGTTACCAGGTGATTGCAGCTCTTATGCTATTATGTTCAATGGTCATTTTGAAATGTGAAAGTGCTAACATATTGGTTATGCTGCCGCTTCCTGTCTACAGTCATACAATAGCATATATGCCTATTATTAAGGAACTGGCAAAGAAAGGTCACAATATAACAATGGTCAGTCCATATCCTCAAGAGAAAAAAATACCGAATATTAACGATGTAGTTGTTCCTGCTCTCTACAAGGAAATAACAGGTACAATAATTAACCATTTATTGGTATTGTATACTTATTTATATTGTGTATATTCCTACTACTCATTAATACTCACTTATTAGCCATCTTGTTATAGCAAAAGGCTAGCTAATTTTTAAAAAGTGTTTAAATGTAAAACTTAATCTCACACGTTTAAAATTATGTGGATAGTTCCATATATTTTTGGGACATAAAAGGAAATATATTGGCTGTTAAAATATTTATTTTATCTACTCATGGCAGCAAAATTAACCATTGTTGTACTGTTTTCGATCTGCAAAATGTAATTATTCTTGATTCTTTTGTAACATGTCAAAAAGTCACAAAGAAAAAATTTAAAGTGTCATCACAACAGCCAGACAGGTTCACTTAACAGGCAGGTTATGAACTCTCCCACATTGTTAATGAATATATATTTAAGCGTAATATTCTGCTAAATATTTATATCTTTTTTGAAAATACCTTTAAAAAATTATAATAATAAAAATCTTTAGTGTAATTTTTCTGCCGTTAGTAATTAACATTTTCCGGCCTCGGCTTTGTCTCTACAGTAAATTTGTTTAGCGTCGCCTTTAGCTCGGAACTAAAACTTAAAAACTAGTAATAGCCTAGTAATATAAATTTCTATTTACTATCTAGGAAGTACTTTCTAAAAGTGGCAGACTATTTGAGTAATTTATATTTATAATATATATTTATTTAATTTCATTAAATAAAATTCCATTTTGCTGCCTAATAACTAATAACATAAATAACTATTAAGTAATTAATCTTTCTTGCTATTAGGTTAGAGAAATTGAAGTGAGTAAGTAAGAGAAACTTAAACTAAATGAAATTAATATAAAAAATCATTTGTCACAAAGAATTATTACTTTTTTCAGATCCTTCTATGTTTGTACTGTCAAAAAGAAATGTTTTAGACGATATGAAGATATTTTGGCGTTTTGGTTTTAAAGCCGCTGAAGTAGCCCTTAAACAAGAACCTGTCAGAAGAATAATGTCAGCTCCCAGTGATAGTTTTGATTTAATTATGATGGAAACATTTTTCCTTCTTGAACCAATGGCAGCTCTTCAACATAAATTTAAGTAAGTAACTATTTTCTTCAGCAGGAGTTGTTCTAAATTTGAAATTTGGAATAATTTTTTATTTCGGAATATAAATTGAGCTTCAGTTTAAGTT
The DNA here is from genome assembly GCA_001010745.2 of Gerris buenoi. Lineage (NCBI taxonomy): Eukaryota > Metazoa > Arthropoda > Insecta > Hemiptera > Gerridae > Gerris > Gerris buenoi. Next base: position 101,486 of record KZ652513.1, on the reverse strand, counting down.
TGGTTTGGGTGGTAGTGCCATAGAAAATAGTCTTGTTGTGATCATCGTCTTTATTTCATGTTATCACTTAATTAATGATTGATGAATCGTCAACATCGCCTAGAGCCAAAATCTCTTTGAGTCTTAACAAATATTTAAGAAGCTTTGAAATTATAGCAATAATTCAACAATAGCAATCTGAATCTATAACAACAATGAATGAACAACAATATACAAATCATGCATTTGAATCATGAATAACAAAACTTCTGAATGAATAATGAATAAAACAATATAAACTATTTATTTATTTTTACATACAAATTACTAAAACTATTGAAGATGTCTTGCAAATATTTTAATAAATTAAGAAAATAAGTAATTAGGAAAAGAAGTACCTACTAAGGAAAGAAAATAGCCTGTCTAATCTAGAATGACTACAATAATAATACCCATGTTTATTTTAAGCTGCAGTTCAGCCAATTAATCCGATATTATTATTTTAATAATTAAAGATCTACCATTCATTGAACTTATTAATCAGAATGAACAAATATAAACAAATGGCTAAACTGAGGAATACGGTGCGGTCGAGAATCGCTTGGTAGCAAGAGATTATATCCCTTTGTCAAACAGTACATTTTTATGATTTATATGGTATTTGAGTGATTATATATGCATGATTTGTACATAGAGGAGTTGACGTCCCTTTGTCAAAATAATTCATTCCAGTAAGGCCTGCTCACTTTTCTAACCTGTTTCCCTCACAGCATCGTATTCTTCAGTTTTACCAAACAAATTATTTTATAAATATAAAGTTGCTTTTAATTGTAATTTAAACTATAGTATATTAGGTAAGAGGATAGAGATAATGATATCAACTGTTATAGCCAACATTAAAACAATGAAAAATGTCACTCCCTAGACAGTAAAATTACGTTTACCTGCCCAACGCCTCATTTTGTTGCCTAGATATTTTTGTCCTATGTAAAACAAAAAATATTGAAAATAATTCCGCCCACAGAAATTGTTTTATTATCATTGTTTACTCAATCCCCCCTCCCCTAGGAAGTTTTAGCACTCCTGTCTCCTCATGGATTTGTGAATCCACCTTTATAATGAATATAAAGTTTATTAGTGCTAATATGATATTTTATTATATTTTCAGATGCCCCATAGTAAACCTTCATCCTTGGAGTTTAAATATCCCTATAGCTTACTTCACTGGCAATCCTATACTGAGTTCATTCATACCTTCCCTCTATTCATCCTATTCTGACGAGATGTCATTCCTTCAGAGGACTAGAAACGTACTTCTAGATACATTTGAACTTGCTGGTTTGCATCTTTATTATCTTCCCAGGCAGGTATTTCTAGAGTTTTTATTATTTTATGTACCTACTTACTAAAATGATTTGCAATAACATTTGTCTTGAACATTCCTCTTACTATTTTATAATATTAATCCAAATATGGATTTCTTTCTCCCCGCACTCTGCTTATGACTCATTCTAGGACTCAGTGGCTATATTTCTTTGTGTTAATATATAATGTATTATCATGTAGGCCTAGCCACTAAGTTAGATAAAAGGTTAGACTAAAATTGGCATTCTAGAAGGTGAATGACAGCACCCCCACCCCTTCACTACTCTTCCTTCTACATTCAGACGACATATTTTGGTGGGTTAAATTACAGATACTCTAATTTGTGTGGGAAGAAGTATGATATTGGAAGTATAATAATAATTTTATATAATAGTATAATAATAATAATT
>KZ652513.1:64225-99479 GCA_001010745.2 Gerris buenoi | reverse complement strand
AAGTATGATATTGGAATGATGTAAAAAATTATTTATTGAAGTTTTGGAAATGGAGGTATGGTGCTTTACTCACTTCCCTATGAAGCTGTAAAGCCTTGTTCACACTTGACAAGTATTTAGTCGAGTGGCGAGTAATCTAGTAAGTGAGCTAGTAGCAACTCACCAAAAGTCATTCGCACTTGCACTTTACTAAACTGTCCAGTACATTAGTAGCTAGTGTATTTGCAAGATGGACAGGCAACGCAAAAAAGTAAATAAGCTAATAATGCTTATTGCAATGTCTATTTCAGAGGAAGTTGAAGAAGAAATTAGTATGCCTAAAGAAAAATTACTTATATTTATGTTTCAAATAGTTATTATTTAAATTATTATAATTATATTTATGATTATTATGCGTGGATTTAAAGTTCCACAGGCACTCAAGTAACTGATTCTGTTTGAATGTGGTGCCGATGTTAGCACAAGACTGTTTCATTCAGTCCAGCGTTAATATCTGCGCCTCTTTCAAATAGAACTGTGCACCGAAAAGTCATAACTAGCTAAAAACCTCCTGTCACATGGATGTCCAAGAGATACCCTTAATGGACCGGCTTTTGTTTGGTAATTAACTCATGATTACCCTTAGGACTGCTGAGGGTTTATATAGGAAACTTACAGCAATCATTGAGTGGATACAATTTGGACTAAAGGATATCCCAGGATTGTCTTTTTATCATGTGTGCTACTTAGGTTAGGGCTGGTCCTTTTGTTATGAAGTATACTATTTCTTAAGCATTCATCTTTATAACTATGTTATAAAGAACATATGCAAAAGATGTTGAGTAATAAATGATTCTGTTTGAATTTGATGCTGATATTAGTCCAAGACTGTTTCATTCAGTTCAGGATTAATATCAGCATTTATTTAAAACAGAAATGTGCACCGAAAAGTTACAACTAGCTAAAAACTTCCTTTCACTTGGATATGGATATCCAGGAGATATCCTTAACGGACCGGCTTTTGTTACATTTACTTAGGACTGCTGAGGGTTTACTATAAGAAACCTATGGACAAACTGTCATAGGTAGGATAAATTTTGGACTAAAGAATATTGAAGGATTGTCTTTAAAGCCTTGTTCGCACTTGGCAAGTAATTTAGTAACTGAGCTAGTAGCAACTCACCAAAAGTCATTCGCACTTGCACTTTACTCAACTGTCCAGTACATTAATAGCTAGTGTAAATGCAAGATGGACTAGTTACGCAAAAAAGTAAATAAGCTAATAATGCTTATTTCAATGTTTATTTTAGAAGAAGTTGAAAAAGAAATTAGTATGTCGAAAGCAAAATTATTAGTTATTATTTAAATTATATTTATTTTGGAGTAGTTGGGTCTTTTAGGGTGTATAATAAGTACAATTTTATTTTTCAATCATGGCTATATTTCGACCTTCTTGGTCATCTTCAGGCCTAGATTGAAATTGTAAAAATGTTTTTTGTCATTATGTTGGAACAGATATTATCACCTTTTCGGTTCGTCATATTTCCTCATTAATAATAAAACATCACATCACATAACATTAACAATTAAACAATTAAAAATAGACAATAAATAAATAATTAAAAAATATAATAAATAATAAACGTCATGGTGTTTATTAATTATTATAATTGTTTATTATAATTGTTTATTAACTACTCCAAAATAAGTGTTATAAATTAGGGACAAGAAGAAAGAAATTTACATTATATTTATGTTTATAAAGCGGGGATTTAAAGTTCCACTGGCACTCATGTTGTTAGTAGTTCGCAACAAACTTCAAAGTTGTATCTTCCCTCCAACGAGACATGCTTGTGGTACTGCAGTTATGAACTAATGAAATAAACTAATTTTACAGGTTTGGACTTCTTTAGTGAATGTATGCGGGGTGGGTGGGGGCTCTACTCTCCCTGAAAAAATAGAATGAAATGAATTGAGTATTTAGTCAAGTAGTTTAGTAAATGACTAAATTACTTGACTAAAATGTTGCCGTTTGGATACGTTTAGTTACTAATCTACTCGCTACTCGATAAGTAAGTGTAATGTGAAGAAAACGAATGCGAAGTGAATAAGTATAAGTGTGAACAAGGCTTAAGAGCTAACAATTGTTGGTATAAGGACTAGATAGAGTTCTGTGAGGAAATGGGCATAGAACTAATCAGAGGATGAGAAAATAGGTATAACTGGGAAACAGAGATCCCAGTAAGGGACTAAGAGAACAGATAAAGGAGGTGGGAAAACAAGAGGAAGCAATCAGGTACTCTTCTTTCTATCCACTTTACTCTGACTTACCTCAAATAGCAGTGGAATGGTACATATCACGACACACAGCCATCACTAATGTACGAACTATGTTTAACCCTTTGAGTACTGAGGTATATATTGCAAGGTAGTTCCCCAGGCCTGAGGCTTCTACCTTACACACTAAATCTACCACACTTTTTTTTTAAGCCATTTTTTCCTCTACTTATATTTATAAAAAAAATTTACACAAAAATAATGTATAAACCTTATTTAATATTTATATGTTTATAAAAATGGAATTTATTGAAAATTATAGTCGCTTAATGAATATATACATTATCATTTCTGTCAGGATAGGTGGATGATGTAATTGTTAAAAAAAAAAAATTATTTATTAATGCTGGTAGAGTGTACATTATATTATTGTAGAGCAGGTAGAAAAGGGTTAGTTTTGGCTAAGGGATTATGAAAAAAGGGGAAAAACGCCTAAGACTAGGGGCCTAGGGTCATAACAGGGGTCTACGAACTCTACATGACGAAATCTTGCTTCATCTTTCTGTTCTTCCCTCGACCCCCACTCTATCTACTGGGCTCTTCATAGAACGTTTGTAGTTCGCCAGATAGCCAACAGAAAGCGCTAGGAAGGTTCTCGTAAATATAGCGCTGTAATAGAGCCGTAACTAGCCCCCAAACAAGAAAAACCAGAAAACGTAAATTTACGTTGTTAGGCCATTTGCGTAGGAAATTCAAAACGTAAATTTACTTTGTTAGGCCATTTGCGTAGGAAATTCAAAACGTAAATTTACTTTGTTAGGCCATTTGCGTAGGAAATTCAAAACGTAAATTTACTTTGTTAGGCCATTTGCGTAGGAAATTCAAAACGTAAATTTACTTTGTTAGGCCATTTGCGTAGGAAATTCAAAACGTAAATTTACTTTGTTAGGCCATTTGCGTAGGAAATTCAAAACGTAAATTTACTTTGTTAGGCCATTTGCGTAGGAAATTCAAAACGTAAATTTACTTTGTTAGGCCATTTGCGTAGGAAATTCAAAACGTAAATTTACTTTGTTAGGCCATTTGCGTAGGAAATTCAAAACGTAAATTTACTTTGTTAGGCCATTTGCGTAGGAAATTCAAAACGTAAATTTACTTTGTTAGGCCATTTGCGTAGGAAATTCAAAACGTAAATTTACTTTGTTAGGCCATTTGCGTAGGAAATTCAAAACGTAAATTTACTTTGTTAGGCCATTTGCGTAGGAAATTCAAAACGTAAATTTACTTTGTTAGGCCATTTGCGTAGGAAATTCAAAACGTAAATTTACTTTGTTAGGCCATTTGCGTAGGAAATTCAAAACGTAAATTTACTTTGTTAGGCCATTTGCGTAGGAAATTCAAAACGTAAATTTACTTTGTTAGGCCATTTGCGTAGGAAATTCAAAACGTAAATTTACTTTGTTAGGCCATTTGCGTAGGAAATTCAAAACGTAAATTTACTTTGTTAGGCCATTTGCGTAGGAAATTCAAAACGTAAATTTACTTTGTTAGGCCATTTGCGTAGGAAATTCAAAACGTAAATTTACTTTGTTAGGCCATTTGCGTAGGAAATTCAAAACGTAAATTTACTTTGTTAGGCCATTTGCGTAGGAAATTCAAAACGTAAATTTACTTTGTTAGGCCATTTGCGTAGGAAATTCAAAACGTAAATTTACTTTGTTAGGCCATTTGCGTAGGAAATTCAAAACGTAAATTTACGTTGTTAGGCCATTTGCGTAGGAAATTCAAAACGTAAATTTACGTTGTTTGGACTGAAAGGGTTAAGCTGAGATGTTTCGTCGTGTTAAGAATGAGACCACTTACCACCACGTCACTCTCCTTATTTGAAGGAAATTAGCTTGAAGCATTTGGGAAAGCAATTTTTTTCAGACTCAGATTTTTGTATAGACTCTCTCTAGATGGCGAATGCTAGGAAGTATTATATGTTGAGTATTACATATGAGAAATATAATTTATATAATCAAGTAGTGTCTCGACTGCGGCGTTGATTCACCTCGAAATTTTATTGTTATTGCTAAGATAAGGCTGTCAAATTTATTCTCATTATAAATTTATATAATAATATGAAAGTTAAAAATAATTATTAAGGTTATGTACTTTCATCAAAGTTATAGATTTTGAGTTGACTTGCGGGAGCGAGTTTTGACTTAAACATTATTATTTATGTACTTTAGAACTGTTACTATGTTAGTTTGAATGTTATTTTTACTTTGACATTTATTTAAAGTCTAATGATTATTATTATGATTTGCAGGATGAAACAATGAGGAAATTACTTGGTGATCTTCCGGGATATGAGAACTTACCCTACATATCGGAGCTTCTAAGGAAAACATCTTTGTCACTGATCGACACACATCATGCTTTAGATTTTAAAAAGCCTTACTTTAGAAATGTTGTTGAAATCGGGGGGCTTACAATACATAATAAGCAACAAGTTTCTAAGGTTAGCTGCTTATAAATGATAATAAATATATATACTATATGATAAAAATATATTTTTATGAACTTCCTTTATTAAAAACTAATATTTATCTAATATTGTTTATAGGAGCTTCAAAAGTACATGGACGAGTCCACTCAAGGTTTTATTTACTTTAGTCTCGGTAGTCATTTACCAGCCTCAATGCTGCCTGAAACATTCAAAGCAGATTTATCATCTTTGTCACTGATCGACACACATCATGCTTTAGATTTTAAAAAGCCTTACTTTAGAAATGTTGTTGAAATCGGGGGGCTTACAATACATAATAAGCAACAAGTTTCTAAGGTTAGCTGCTTATAAATGATAATAAATATATATACTATATGATAAAAATATATTTTTATGAACTTCCTTTATTAAAAACTAATATTTATCTAATATTGTTTATAGGAGCTTCAAAAGTACATGGACGAGTCCACTCAAGGTTTTATTTACTTTAGTCTCGGTAGTCATTTACCAGCCTCAATGCTGCCTGAAACATTCAAAGCAGATTTATTCAAAGCATTCGGAAAGTTAAAAGAAAATGTCATTATGAAGTGGGAAAACGTAGACGATGTTAGATCTAAAAATGTGAGAATTGAGAAGTGGCTTCCACAATTAGAAGTTCTAAGTAAGTATTATTAGTAATTATTGAGAGTAAACTTTTTTTATAAGGTACTTACGTAATATCAGCAAAGTTATTACAATTATTTCTCAGAAAATTATTGATTTATCAGCTACTACTGATGAATTTGTAAAACAAATGACTCATTATTGTATTATCATTGGAAATACATAATCTGTGCAAGTTTCAGCTTTTTAGATAATCGGGAAGTGGGTTAAATAAAGATTTTTCCTTGACAAATACGAGTAGTGTAATCTAATAAAAAGCATTTAGTTAAATTGTTGAATATACAATTTTATTTTTTTTTTAGAAAGACTTGCATCTTATTAACAAATTATTCTGGGTTACAAAAAATCCAGACTGTTATCTCATCTTTGAAAATAATAAGTTTTTTGGGTGAAAGACTATTCTAGAGGTGTAAGACCACTAGCGCTGGTCAATCTGTGTGGTGGTTAAAATTGTAAATTAATTATAATCTTTTGACAATCCTCGAATTCTAAGATATGATCAAATACTGGTTGTCAGACATTTGAACGATTTTGTAAATAAATAAAAAAATATGTAAAAAGTTCTTTTTAATCTTGTAATTATTATCTTAAAAATACTAATTCTTATTCAAGCAGGTCCATAACTATGACAGTTTGACTACTCTCTGACTGTGGGATTTTAAAAATGAATTGTTTAAGTAAATAACATGTGTTTTATTTTTTTTTTAGGTCATCCCAACTGCAAATTGTTTATAACCCATGGGGGTCTGCATGCTATACAAGAAGCGACATATTACAAGGTGCCATTGATAGGTATACCTTTGGTTTCTGACCAGCCTATGAATATTCGCTTTGTCCAACATATTGGTTTGGGATTAAAAATAGACGTGTTTGAAACCACGGAAGAACAATTGGTTGATGCTATTACAACTGTAATTACTGATACAAAGTAAGTTCATTTTTTATATGCCATCTTTTGAAATGTACATTACTTAAAGATTTTTGTTTCAGCTGAAATAAACTTTTTTATTTTATTTAATATTGCCTGAAGATATAGGTACATTTTAAATTCAATTAACTTTATTTTGTTTTTTAACTTTTATTTGTCCCATTTCTTTTTGGTTGACAGTTATTTTATTGTATTAACAACCAATCAAGTATAAAATTAGCTTGATGTGTTTAGTCAAAAACAGGGTAAATTTTTACTTTTAATAGCTTCTAGGAATGCTAATGTCCCAAGTACAAATTTTGCACACCACTATTTTGCACCAGGACATCTTCAGGACAATTATTACTAGAGGTTCTTCTTAATTCTAAAAGTAATTAAAAATAATAATGATGTTGATTAATTTTCTAGATATAAGAATGTAGCAATTGAAAGGTCATCACTATTAAAGGATAATGCTATTAACACAGTGGATAACGCAGTTTACCATGTAGAATATGTACTAAGACATAAAGGAGTGAATCTCCAGCCTCCAACACTTCAAATATCCTGGTAAGTTTGGCTTCATTATAGAAAATACTTACTTATTTAATATAATAATTAAATTTTACGTCAAAAAACTAAATATTGAATTATTTATCATGAATTTGTATATTTACAGGTATCAGCTGCTACTTTTGGATGTAATGATTCTTCTGGTGACAATTGTTTCACTTGCCATCATAACTGTTCTGGCTTTAGTACGATTCATCATACTTATTTTGAGATGGAGCAAAAAGGGAAAGAAAACCAAACATGCAAAGAAGCAATAAGTCAAGAAATTGTACAAAACAAAAGGAAAGAGAGAACATTCCAGGATTTAAATTGTACAGATTTGCCTTTTACACGTGGTTTATTTGTTCTACTTCAAATTCAAAGGATAAGAGATCAAATTAGTAATTTTTATAACTGGAACACCCATGAACTTCTTTACAAATCCTCTGCAATGCATTTTTTGAACAATACCTTACTCGATGAACATCTATTCTCTTTAAGAGCTTCTTCCTTACTCTGTACAGCCTATACGAATTTAATTTCCGAACTGATTTATTTATTTAAGTGACTAATTAAATAGACTTTATAAAATTTGATAATATTTTACCTGAGAGAAACCATGACAAAGATCACACTGTTTCTATGTTCCTTAGAATTATAGTGGTTTAATTAAAAAAAAAAAAAAAAAAAAAAAAAAAAAAAAAAAAGCTAAACTATCTCAACAAAGATGTTCTTGGGTTACACAATGATACATTAACCAAAAAAAAAATTAACCACTGCAACCTATTATCCTTTAAGAAATAAATTCCGATAATATTGATGGTGACACCGTGAGACCTTGTAACTCAGAAAGCTCAAGTTTTCAGGAAACAAAAGAAAAAACAAAAAATCAATCTTTCTTGAAATGTTTAATAAAAAAATATTTCCTGGATACCCTCCTAAGGTTAATGTAAAAAATGTGGAAATGCTAAAATAAATCTTATCCTACTAGCTTTCATTACTCAAATCTACCAGGGTAAGAGTTTATACACTGTAAAGTACAAGATCATTCTAAAGCTGTACTAAATCATAGAAATGTAGGAATTTTTAAAAAATACAAAGATACTCTGGGTTAATAATTTTCTAAATTATTATTAAGGTTTTTAAATATTTTGAACATTACTCAAAAACACCATATTTGACAATACGAGGTCACACCATATCCATTGAATATACAAAATACTGTGATCTTTGATATTGTACTGAGTAATAACAAACTTGGTGCATAGGTTTCCGAGGGTAGACTCGTTAAAAACAGCTTGGGTTTCTGGTGAAATCCGTGTCACGAAGGATTAGAAATCCGGCATTTCGCTTCCACTACTGGAAGCATCTTCAGGGTTGTGGTGTTTGTGAAATCCTTCATGACGCGGATTTCACCGGAAACCAAAGCTGTTTATAACGATTAATATCAAGGCTGATTAGTTAATTCTGAAAGCAATATTTTTTTACATTTGGCGTGAATTTATGAATTAGATCTAATTGAATTTTACAACGAAAAATTAAGACTGAATTTCTAAATCAAACCACTCTATTTTTTTTAAAGTATTAAGGAACATTAAATTACTTAAAAGAAATAATGTATTCCTACATTTTCTCTGTTGTTGTTTTTTTGTAAATATCATTTTTACTTTGATATTAAAGTTATAAGAAACTGTTAATCTTTTTTTTTTTCTTTTTTATCCATCTTATTCCTTGCAACATGTCAGTTTCTGTGTTATTTTCTTACTGAAATGATAGTCGAAGTGTACTCTGTTAAACCAGAATTAGAAGGCACAGCTTTGGTAGAAAAAACCCTGCTAGCTACAACACACAGTGCTTTTTTGTATTTCTTTTACGTCTCGAGTCAACACATCATTAGGTTATTAAAGGAAGGGGGATACGGCTACATATCTCATCTATTTGATGTGATCATCAGTGTGAAACATATGTCTTACCTCTCTGGTTTCCCAACTCACATGATATGTCAGTGTTAGAACCTGAGGTTTCAGGCAGAGTTGTGAGTAGGCTATCCACTAACCACTAGATAACACCAGTTCCCCACTGTGCTATTGACTGAGTGTGCCCCTTAACTAAAACTGCCCTGCAGGAGGCAAGACTTAGATAGTGGTGGCTGAAGGTAGCAGCTGCAGGTTTTTTTTAGGGTGGCCACCTAAAAAAAAAAAAAAATCTTGCTATCTAGAAGTCCCCATGAGGGGGCTCTTTCAGGTGGAGGCATGGTTGGGTCAATGTGGCTTCTTTACTAGTCCTCTAGAATTAATTTTACTTTTAAGAGGTTGTTACTTACTCTAAACAGCCTGCCGAGGACCCTGGCAAGCTCATCTCTGTCCACCGACGTCACATGTAAGCTAGGGGAGAGCCATATTCTGTAGGAAACTGACTTGGTCACTATTAAATCATTAATTTTACAGAGAGTAAAAAAAATCATGAAGCAGTATTGTAGTTTTAGCTTTACGTCTTCTTAGTAGATAAGGCAACTTCAGTGGTCTCTAGCCACATTAAACCAACCAAATCTTAATCAAGTAATAGATATAAGGTCATAAAAATAATTTTAAAAAATGCAAGAGATCATAATTTTACTTGCAAAGAAAAAATGTAAATTTCTTAAGATGAAACAACACAAAATATAAAACTCATTTAAAATTAATATTAAGAAAATTCACAACTTTAAAAAAAAAATAAATAAATAATAATATCATACAAACATAATCTTATACAAAAAGTAAACTTATTTTATAGTATCAATTAGTAATAAAAGTTTTATGGTAACAACAGGGTGGGCGGAAAAATTAAATAACCTTGTAAATATAAACTCATACGATAAAAATTATATTATTAATAAATATTATGTTAATAAAATTAACATAATATTTAATTTAATTCTTAAGAATATGGGTAAATTAAGGAAAATAAAGACCCACTTTGGCAATCTTTGAGTCATTCCAAGCTACTGAGTATGATTAAATTTTGACACTTTTTTTTAAAATTTGTTACAATTGAATCATTAATTTGACCAGGAGTAAAAAAATAGTGAAGCAGTGTTGACACAACAAAAAATGGGACAAGACTACTCCACTCATTACACCTCCATAAATGTATTTCATTGGTTCATTCTATGAACCAATGAAAGAAGGAGAAGAGATCAAAGCTGAACCAAACTAACTTTTGATACTTGTGTAGTGATAGATTATGCCATCCTTCACTATGTTTTACACCATGTAACTCAATTTAGTGGGATTTTCACCGATTTTATTGTATGTGTGAAGTGTCATATGTGTGTGTTTATTGCATTTGTGTCTTGCTTAACCCTGATTTTATTTTAAAAAAATCCAAAAACAATAACATAAAACATCAAAAAATAACATAATTCCTTTGTGATTAAAGCAATTTTTACACCAAAAAGACAGTGAAAAAGAGACTTGTCTCTTCAGTGAACCAATTCATTATATTAATATTAAAAACTAATATTTTTTCCACACCATAAAGACACTAACTCACGTCTAGTGGATAAAAAAGGACATATCTCATGTGTCTAGCCTGTCTTTTTGGTGAGAAAATCTGCCCAATTGCCCATATTTTATAATGTTTATATAATTAACCAATTACAAAAAAGAAGAGAATTGAATAATGAAATAAATAAAAAGTATTCTAAATAAAGTTTTTTAAGGTAAGGTTACTTCTAAAATATAATACTGAATGTTTAGTTTGAGTTAATCTTGTTTCTTTATTTTATTTGGTAGTTCAGGACTGTTGTCAGACTGAGATTTACTAGGCTCTGGTCCTCTTTTAACAGGAGATTTAATGAGCCAAGATGTCAGCAGAGTAGATTTCCTGTGAAAATTACAAAGAAAACTAAAATTAAATGAATTTTCACGTTTTTAGTAGTATTCATGCTACGGAAAGATTAAATTTTAATTTAAATCAAATTATAATTATTTTTAACTACGGGAAAAATTCAGAGAAAGATAGACTCCAGCGCCGGGATTTGAACCATGGGCCTATAAATTTCCAGTCTAGCGCTCTACCAACTAAACTACACTGGAGAATAATTTCCTCTGACATTATTGATACCTTGTCCTGAATTTAAGCTTTAAATTGTTCCACAAGTCTGAGAAGTCAACATTAATGACATAGAACTAGACCGTAAGTACCCAATTAGTACCTGTACCTAGTACAATCAATTATAAATTAATTTTTACGTTTTTAGTAGTATTCATACTACGGAAAGATTAAATTTTAATTTAAATCAAATTATAATTATTTTTAACTACGGGAAACATACGGAGAACATGGTGTCAACTTGAGTTGACATCAGAACTAGGTTCCTACCAGAAGACCTAAAACTTCAAAACTTCTTATCTCTGAATAATCCCTGCTAATATAGGGGGATCTAATATGCTATCAAATAATGCATTTTATTTTGTTATAAGAGAATAATAGAAATAGAATCAAGTGATTACTGACTTGACCATCTTTTTGTTGCACTCATTTGATTTATTTGAAGAATTGTTGACAAGGGTAGAAACGGGATGCCAGGTAAGAGAATTATCTTCGATTGATTCCAGAGTTTTAAGAGCTTCAGACATGCTCACATTTTTTGAATCCATCCATTCCTAAAGAACAAATTTAATAGTATCATCAATTAATTTAGTATTGAAATTTCTAGATGTAGAGGGTTTATGAGGCAAAAGATTTAATAGGGTTTACTAAACATACTAGATATACAAACAAGTCAAGATGCCCATGATAAAAGGGCCTATCACCAGTATAAAACATCCTGCCCAGTTCTAAGGAACTCACAAAACGGATTTAAAAATAATAGGAATAATAAGTTTCATTTTCTTTCAACTTTCTTTTCTAAGGTCTATTCTATAGGGTATATAATAAAGTAATCCACCTTGCTTTTATATGCAATATTTCACCTCCTCTTGAGGCATCTTCAGGCCTTTAATTTTGTTTTCTTGTTTAGTTATTATTTATTATAGTGCTTATCCTTACGATTTTTTTATTTAAAAAAAAAAAGTCTCCAGCTAGCTGTGCAATTCCACATTGTCCATAATTTATTATTAATATACGTCAAAAACAAGTTTTTTTTGGGAAAATTTAAATAATGTTGCGATACAGAAATGCTAATAACTTAAAGACAAGTTGCTCTCACTTCAAATAATATAAATAAAGAGGAACGTCAAAGCCCTTTGGTTTAATACTAGTGCAACTCCGCCCGCAACCAGCGTCAAAACGCCAACACATATATATAGTGAGTTCAAATTTCAGAGAAGTGAGACATGTTTCACACTGATAATCACATCAAGTATCTGGGTTCTCTGTCCTGCAGTAACCAAATATTTTGTTGATCATATTTGTATAACTTATATTCAAGCATTATTTGGCGTGTTGGCTCCTCTCAAACCCAACAAATTGTCTCATTTAAGACTTTTAGGACAAACAAAGAGAAACGCAATTACCTGTACTTGATTGGAAGTAGAGAGGATCGCAGGTACTCTATGATGAAGCCATGAGAAATCTTGTTTAGATTCCTTTGTAATGACAGTATAGCTGTATATTTCATTACCCTGGACACAAAAATCAACAAGGCCATTAGCAAAATATTCATGGTAAAAAGACACAAAATTATTTTTAATGTTTTTTATTTCTTAAACAAACAAAAGCGGCTTTCAGGCAATTAATATTATTAGGCAATATTTAAGGCTGAGCAATAATGTTGAGTTTTTATTTTGGGCTGCTTAATCTCTATTATATTGTAACAGTATTGGTGATGTATAAATGTATAAAAATTGTTTCTCTCATTAACTTCTTTAATAACTTTTTTGTTTTAAAAAATGCATGTGATAACTTTGTACCAAGATAATGGAAACTGCAATATAAGTAAACAATGAGGCTGATCATAAGTTAATACTAATTGAGTAGAGCGAAGCAAAGCTCTTATACTATACTTTGCATTTGGTTGGACACATATTCCGCCTGAATGGCAGGACCAATCTGCACAAAATTTGCAATGGTCATAGTGACCAACCACAGCAAGGTATAAATCTGAAATGGTACACAGGGGTACGGGGTACAAGGTACAAAAGTTAAAATAGTATATGCCCTTCATGATGCATGTCGTTGAAAACTCTTTAAGAGAACAGTTATTGTTGTTATGTTCACTTTTGTCATATTTTAATTTAAGAGGTGGTATAATAAAAAAACAGGAAAAAAAAATGCTTATAAATTAAATAAGAATAAATAATTAGAAATATTATTATTTTTGATCTGATTTCAGCTGTTTATAAATAAAAATGACTATCAATACTATCATTATACGATTACATAATTTTAATGCATGAATAAAATTAAAAAAAAAAAGAACACTCAGCTCAATATTGCAAGCAGACAACTGCATTGCACGCCCAGTTGAAAAAGAGTATAATGTAAAAGATTACTATAACATTTATTTTTATATTAATATTAGCAGCTATTTCAATCATAAGATTTTCTAAATAGAAAACATCAAATATTTCAATATGAAGTAGGTATTATTAGTATATGTAATAACCAGGTATATAAGTAATAAAGGTGACCAGATATATTTTTATTTATTTTTCAAACTCCAATTAGTTCATTATTAAAGGTCGACAAAGAAGTCATGAACGTGGGAGAAACTAAAAGCTTAGCTTCGTTTAAAGTCGGAACTTCTGAGTATTGCCGAAGTTAGTACAGTCAGTACAGGTGCTAAGACAATACCCATTTCTAGTTTGTATAACATGCGCAGTTGTGTCAAATCTCACAAATAACAACAGGAAGGTTTCCAATCTGTTTGGTTTCCTGTTTTTGTTTTGTTTGTTTTTATACAGTACGAATTACAGTCACAACCGTCCTAAACAATTTTTGTACGATCCACAAATCCACGGGATGGAGCAATGCAAAGGACTCTAAAAATAACGGTGTTGGAATAAACCTAATATTATGTGTTTTTTTATTTATTTTTTTTTTTTTTAGGTTTTAGTCTCGATCAACAATATTATGTATTTGTTACATAAAATGATTGCTCTCCATGACAATTAATCAAAATAATGTTAGCGAATTTCAAGTTTGTTTTTCCTCATTATATTTTTATTGGTGATTTCTTATCAGGTACAGTGTTGCCAGTGACAAAAAATATTAAAAAATAGAAGTAATCCAAAATAAAATTATTAATAACAAAAGAAAAACACGGAGATTTTTGACAGTAGTCTATTTTATTAAAAACTAACTATACATGACAACAAAACAACGACACTAGCGCACTCCTCAGATTTCCATGACTACTTGGTCAACCTTTAAAATTTATAAATTTTCAATTAGATAATACAACTAACTAATCTAAATATTAAAGAAGCAAGTTACCTCTGGTGATTTCCAAACACTATAGAGTCCAGCCATGTAGAGGAGCCTGGGACCATTCCAACCTGTTGAACTGTTCCATTCTGCTCCCAGCCAAGACATCTGATCCTCAACTACTGTCTGAAATAAATCAGATAACAGGTAACTAAGTTTTTAAAAAAGCTGACGTACCTGAGTGGTTAAGGTTCTCAATTCACATGATAGAAGTAGCAGTAGTAGTAGTAAGGTCATAGTACTAGTACTAGACGGGTCGTACGAACCACTTGTTTGAACCTAGCAATTAGGCCAACACTTAGGCCCTTTTTACTATACCCGTGGTAGAGAGTTTCAGCCACTTCACACATCATACCTCTGTACATTGTACCGCCGAAGTGAGTATGATGTGATCAATAGTGAGCCATATAAATCAGAGCGTAACGGCTAGGAATCGAACCCCATCTCATTCCGCTCATGATTAGTTATGGCCGAGCAGACGTGGTAAGTAATTTAACCCACACGGCTACGCTGGCTCTCACACCTGAAATATTATTTGAATCCCAAGCGAGACATGTTTCCAACTGATGATCACATTGAGTAGAGGTTTAAAGTGACATCCCAATCTTATAAATAATCTTAATGTCTGGGAGTAAAAAGCAATAAATAAATAACAAGAAAGAGGAATGAGTCGATGAGCCCAAAATGTGTTCCACGGAACGATAGTCCAACCACTATTATAACTGGATTTCATCCTAGGAAGTTGAGATGTGCTCTGTACTAATAATTAAAGAACCATCTCAACAATAATAATTGTAGCAGCGCTTCTTGTCACGCCACAGTCAGAGAAATACAGGACAAAGCTAAAGTACGAATTTTCATCTAGTCTGTATGGTACAGGGGTATCCAACTCCAGTATTCTAGAGGTGTAAGACCACTAGTGCTGGTCAAGCTGTTAGGTGGTTAAAATTGTAAACTACTTATGATCTTTTGACATTCCTCGAATCCTAAGATAGTTTATTAATAATTTTCATATATAAATCATTAACCAAACAAATACTGGAAGTCAGGCAATTGTACAATTTCGTAAAATAAAGAAAAGAAACAAGTAAGGTGCGCTTCACGTAAGTAGGCAAGGCGATAATAGCCGGTTCTGCTTAAGTTTAAATATTAAGTGTAATAGTTGCATATTCTTTTTCTACACTTTTAGACCTTCAAATTGATGTACAACATGCCATGGGAACAAAACTTTTTTTAGCCACCCGCCATATTGGCAGGGCCGCCATCTTGGAAATATTAAGTGTAAAAACTATCAAGTGTAAAATTTTTATAGTTGCATATTCATTTTCTACACTTCAAGACCTTTAAATTGAGGTATAATATGCCATGGTTTCTAAATTTTTGTTTTTAGTCATCCGCCATATTGACCGCCATCTTGAAAATATTACGTGTGTTACTTTAATAGTTGCATATTCTTTTTCTACACTTCAAGACCTTTAAATTGATGTATAACATGCCATGGTAGCTGAAAACTTTTTTTTGGTCACCCGCTATATTGGCAGGGCCGCCATCTTGGAAATATTAAGTGTAAAAACTCCAAAATTTGCCCAGTTGTCTAAAAGCCGAGATGTACCTGTGTGTCGAATTTCATGTTTCTAGCAATAGTAGTTTGAGTTGAAACAAGCCAACGGACGGACAGACAGACAGAGCCGTTATATAAGGTGTCTTATTGTACTTTGTACAGAAACCTAAAAAACCAGCCTTGGTGGCTGTAAGAGATTGCTTCGAATGCAAGATATCTCGGGTTCGAATCTAGCAAACTGACAAATAATTTACTTATTTATTTCTTTGAATTAAGAAGCTCAAAATCTTTTGAACAGTATAAAAGATTTAGTTGCAATTTTTACCGTCAAATAGCTCGACCAGTGGTAGTAGTCTAACACAGGTAGATAAAGAGGGGAGTTATAAATCTTTCCGTGTTCTATGAATTCTATGATAGGATTCTATGATTGATTTCTATGAGGATTCTGGTATGGCGATGAAAATTTTAAAAAATGAGGAGGGGAGCCAATGAGAGCTAAATAGCTTCAAAATCCTAAGTTTTCAGGAATTGGCTCCCCACATTTTTTTTTTAATTTCTCACTCACACTGCCAGCTTCCAACCACACTAGAACAAAAGTACATATTTTTAAAAACAGAATTGTTTTGTGACACTCAAGCTGGTCAACTTTATGTGAGGGAAAAAAATAAAGCCACTAGGCAGTTATCCAGAGACGTTATTGTTTAGCTAGTTGTTTAGCTACCAACCCCAATCTTTTGAATTGCAGCCTTAAAACAATTATTTTTATAAAAATACTTTAATTCTAAACTTTTTTTTCTATGAGTGATCTCTTTTTCTCCAACACTGTTGCTGACCATTTATATTTAATTTTGCTTTGAAAAAATAAAATGCACATTATAGTTATTATAGTTAAATTATAACAAACATTACCAACTATACTCTGATCATTTTAATATATTTGAGTTACATTTGATTCCTGAGTTGAATAAATGAAGTAAGGTTGTTTTGTTTTTTTCTGTAATGTTGTCTGCCATTCATAGAATCCATCACATATAACCACGCAACGTTTTCCTTCTTGTAGCAAAGGTACATAAAGATTAGTGGATCGTCCTAAGCCTTCTATTCGACAATTATTAGTGGATAAACGGTGAGAATTGTAGCTACCCTGAAAACAACATTATTAAGATTATTATTTATTTATTTTGTTACAATAAAAAAATAATAAGTGTTAGGAAGGAATAAAGATCATTTTAAAAAATGACTAAGATCATTTTTAAAAATAAATTTCCTCTGTCCCTGAAGTTGTGCTGGGGGCAAGTGTCTAAAGTAAAGGAAATTTCCTACATGTGTCACAGGTTACAGTAAGACACATATATGGGCTTCGATGTTTTCAAGATGGCCCTGGATTTTAACAGCTTTCATAGAAGACACAAATTCCTGTTAATAATCACCAGTTTATATCACTCATAATAAAACCTACTCTCAAAGTCAGATAATGAAATATTTATAGATAAATGAACTTATAAAAACATTTAATTATACACCTTATAATCCCACAATATCAGCAACACTTAACCCATTGAACCCGTTTGGATTCACTGAGGTTTCATGCCGAGCTGAGGCTCCTGGCGGTAGGCTCCCTGGTGGATTCAAGCACACCCTTTCTGGCACTCAGCTGCTCTTTTCCTCGTGTCAGAACCCTCTTACAAGGGTCCTGCAGGCACAAAGGATCCCAACAACAATTTTTTTAAAAGATTCACTTTTTGAATCATGCAATCTCATTTGGTATTAATTAAACCCGCCACTGAGGTATGTTTCTGAATTGGAAGACGTGTTGAATAGGATAAAGATAAATGTTATTTCTAGAGTTCGGATTTTGCATATTTTTTTTTATTGCCCCAAGTGATTTTTCTTTACGAATTATGATGATTGGAATGCACTAGGCCACTTTAAATTCAAATTTTAAATTGCATATTTTGCATATTTCGGTCATTATTGCATATAATTGCATATTTCCGGCATAAGTGCATATTATTGTATATTTTCGCATAAATATTCTACTTTTTGAGAGAAATTTTCACTAAAGTGCATATTTTATATGATTTTTCCAGTCAAACATCAAACTTATATTATTCAGGTACCAAAACCTTTTGAGGTTCCCAGTGGTTCTTAACCGGGGTGCCTCGAAAGGTATTTAGGTACTATATATATTATATTTGGAGATTTTAAGGGGGCCGTGGTTACCAAAAGTTAAGAACCACTGGATTAGAAGTCATACACTGTGTAACGGTGCACGTACCCCTGTCTTAAGCTTCTGCCAGGACAGGGGGTTTACCAGTCACTACTGGTTGTTACCCTAAGAAGGCTTGTTTTTTTGTTTTTCGTCTTAATCCCGGACAAAGCTACCGCTGACGATTTATAGAGTGCTGCCCTTATTATCGGATTACAATAAATTCGTTAAATGAATGCACAATACGTGCTTTAGAGTATTACATAAAGGTCATATAGAGGGCTTCGGAGATTCGGCAAATTTGGCCATCCCAAAAGCAAAGAGTGCCCTTAACAACTGCAAAGTCATTTCAGAGATTGGCATTTATAAAAGCTTATTTCAGGGACCTTTCAAATATAATTGAAAAAATGGGTCCGATTAGGGAAAGACTTAGACAAAACATGGACGCAGTTCTCCACCGTAATCCGGGCTTCACCACTGTGAAGAACGTCACTCGAATCCCGGAAGGGGCGGAGGGTAAAGACGAAATAGAAAATCTGACCCTAGCTGACGTCGGTGCCCTAAAATATGTTCGTGCGACGTTGAGAGAACGTTATACGTTTAAAAATGGTTCTTTCCAACCGTAGACGAAATTTTAAGATTACAAATTTAGAGGAAGTCTTAGTAGTTCAGACAAATTTTCTTACTGTTTCCTAAACTTAAATATAATTTATTAAAAATTAATTTTAAAATAACGGTAAATTTTAATTGTTTTTAAAATATAGTGTATATCTCTATTTTTGGTGGTTATTCTTGTGTATTTTACTGCCTAATCTTCAAATGCCAGGTTTTTAGTATTTTAACCCCTCTAAATGTACTTAGCACTATTCAATATTTATAGCTGCCTATTTTGGAGTTTATATATTAGGAATAAATGCATATTTAAGTGCATATTTTAGGAATAAGTGCATATATTCGAGATAAGTGCATATTTGAGTGCATATATTTGGGATAAGTGCATATTTGAGTGCATATATTAGGCATAAGTGCATATTTTAGTGCATATATTTTTGGAATAAGTTGCATATATTATGTGCATATTTCGCAATTTTCAAATGCATATATTGAGGTTTTTAAGTGCATATTGATCCGAACTCTAGTTATTACTATACAAATTTTATGATAATAAACATGGTTAAATTTTACCTTGTGCCATGGAGGTATAACACCCCACATCATAGGATGAAGAACTCTTTCAGTAGTTGCATCAGGGATTAAGTGGCCAGACAAGAGTACCGGTGAAATGTCAGTAGGAGCAATGTTACACGAAGGTTTGAACTGCTTACCACCATTGGAATGCTCCTTCCACTCTGGCTGTACATATACATGGTTTTTCTCATCAAAGTAACTTGCCGCTTTCTGATATGTTTCACGACATTGATTGCTGAAAAATACAGAGTTATTGTTGAAAATGTACATATTCATATTAATTATTCAGTAGTTCGGCGGCTTTTTCGCCTCACTCTTCCCACATCTGTACCCACTAAGCATAGGCCTTCACCCTCATTGTCACTTCAACTTTGCTTTTTTTCAACTAAAAAATGGGAGTGTATTCCACTCTATATATTTTTTGTTTCAATATGAATTTCTTTCAATGGTTTGATGGGTACTTATATCAGCAAACCTTTACAATCATTCTTTTACACACATTTTTGCGATATTTTAACCCCTCCTTAGGCCATTATCAAGCTATCATAAATTCCTGAATTACATCAACATTTCTTAGTACTATTTTCTATTAAATTTATTTAGTAACAGTACATTTTCTCTCAGATGTATGCTACTTGCCATGAGTAAATTTTACAAATTCTACTACAAAAGCTGTTACAAATTATTACAAACCTATCAATTTTACAAATCTAGCTCATCATAGTAACTCCAATGAGCTAGATTTTTTATAAACTCACTAGAAGACACATTTTCTCTCAAGAAAATAAAATTTTACAATTAATTAAATTGTTTAAAAATTGTATTCAAATAAATGCAATGATGTGTAGCACACATATGAAAAAAATGTATTGATACCAAATAATAAAATAAAATTAATAGCAAATAATTTTCTAAGAAATGTTTAAGTAATTCAGGAATTTAAGCTTAATAATTACCAATTACCAGCTGATGGTCCCTAGTTCCTAGCAGCTGGATTTGAGAATCCTATACGAATCACCAACTGGAATTGTAGTCTGAATTTTAAAAAAAATCCTCTTTATATTGTTAGAATCTTTCATTTGAGAATTGAAATCTGTTATCTCTAGTGTGAATAAGGCCTAAGATACTGTCAGCCAAATCTTAGCCAGGGCCCTTAAGCATGTATATAAGCAGTGTCAAGACCAACAACAAATATTTTGAGTAGTATAAGTTATTCTTCAGTAAATAACTTACACAGAGAAGGTTATTCAATAGACATTATATTTAGTAAACAATAGACACCTTAATAGATTCTGTTACATTTTCTTTGGAGTTAACTCCAACTAAAACTTTTTAACAAAAACTTATGTTATTTTTCTTCACCTCAAAATCAATTATATATTATTTTATCAAGATCAACCCCCGAAACAAAAATCAAACTCCTAATAATTCAATAAGTAACGGAATTAGAATATAACTGAAAAAGTAATTCCACTAATATATCAAGAGAAGAATTAATAATCAGTAATAAATCGTGTTATGATTTACCAAGCAGATCTTCCACACATAATGACGAATCTCCAAATCCAAGTGGTACTACTCGATAAATACTACATCCATCTAAGACTATAATAAATACTGTATAAACAAAGAAGAATATACATTAAATTAAACTAATTAATATTATTTATTTAATTCATTTTCATGAAAAACGTTTAAAATCTTAAAGTAGGCTAACAATATTAATTAATTAATTAAATACGACGTTAAAAAGTAATTTGAAATAAAATTAAAAAAAAAAAAAAAAAAAAAAATTATTTTATTAGGATTTTAAAGTTTAATATTGGTTATCTCTGATTTTAGTATTTTTGTATTATTCCCGCCCATCCTAATCAAATATTCGATTTTTGGCAGTGTTGTCATTAGAAAAACAAATTATAGAATAAATGTTCCTAAGTGCCAGAAATTATTACGAATTTTCCAATTAATTTTATTTTTTATATTCTGAAATATTTTAATATATTTATTTATTAGTTCCTTTTTCAATTAAATATATATTATTGAAGATGTGTTGTATAAAGAGGATAAAAAAGTATACGAAATAATTACACAAAATGAGGCCATCCTGATTTGAAGATTTTTGACAGTCGTAGTTAGCCTGAAATCGAAGGGCGAATATTTTTTCAATACGTTTGACCACCGTTTGTTTTATTTAATAAAAGTTATTATGGCTGGAATATAGCGTCGTATGACAAATTCGTCCTTCGTTTTTCCAGAGAAAATCTAGTGAAGTGAGTTAACAGCTGTGGAAGAACCCGCTGTAGAGCGTAAGTGACGTAGAACGTTAGTTATCTCTCTCCACTTTTGCCTTAACCTTGTTTTGAAACCATCGAGTACTTACCTAACAAGTGAAACTTTGATAATTAATTGTTCCGTATTAACCATTTTAGTAATTATTGACAAGTCCTTAGTTCTATTTCCTCAGTTTCCGAATCGATTGCTTATCGTGTCCCCGTGTTGTTTTCGTCGAGTCGTATTGTTTATAATTGTTGTCACGTCTCTGACGGATGTTTTATAACTAATATCTTTTTGGTTGAACCTGATTTTTATCTTTATCAGTTTACTCAATTGTAGAAGTTTTTTTGTGTGTTTAAATCGTTGTTAAATCATGGTGTATTCACTTAAAACCGATGGTAAATCCAATCGTACATAACTAAATTAAATATATTTATTTGTGTAGTTTTGATTCAGTGATTCTTTTTAATTCTGGTTGATTATAATTATAACATTAGATGAACTTGTTTCAGGACCTACGATGCAGGGAATAGCTTTCAAGTACAGGAGGAATGACTGGAAGACTTGTTTTTCTTGTTGTCATGTCCGAACTGTGACAATCTCTCTTGGAATATGGCATTTGGTAAGATAACTCGTTCTTAAATTTATATTTTGAAAAGATTTTGTAAGTCAAAAATATAGTACATATTCCTAACTTTGAGCATAGAACTTGCTTAAGCAGATAATATAATATGTAATTAAAATACATGGACCAAATAAGAATATTCTAGATTTTGCAATGTAAATTTATCACTTAAAACTTTTAGTGTATAGATAATTTTTTCTCAAATTAATAATTTAAATTAGGATTTAAAGTGAGCTGATAATGTTTTCTCTTTTTGCACCACAGGTTGCTTTAAATCCTTGGATGTTACATTTTCTATTCTGACGTAATTTCTTGATAAAATAAAATACAGGCAGGCTAAGGAGTACTCTTATTCATAGTCCTTGCAGTATTAACTGTCTGGAAAAAATATTTTGTATAGACTACAGGATATTAGTGAAATTAACTCATTTGAAAGTACCGTAATAAGGGTTCAACAAGTTTATTAACAATGTAAAGGATTCAAATGAATAATATAAGCTTAAAATTAGTTACCAAGACTTTGTGAAACTTACTCATAGTGAACAATACCCATAGAGCAAGACTGACGAGTTTGTTGCTATAAAACCACATTAGTTAAAGTTTAATATAGACTGGTCTTGAAGTCAATTTTACTTGTCCGTTATCATTGATCTGATTAATAACAAATTTAAATACTAATTTCACAACAATGACTAAAAACAAATTGTTGGCATAGTAGCAAAATCATATATGCCCATATTAAGAGTTATGTTTTTAGGCGCTGTGCACACTTAAGAAACACGTTTCATGAAAGGTAAAACTTTAGTACATACCATGAAAACAATTGATTTAAAGCATACTGAAAGGAGCACACAGCGTTCCATGAAAGATGTTTCACGAAACCAAAAAGACAGGTTTCGTCGAAACCAAGTTGGACGATTTGATTTCATTTTTATTGTTTGNTTTGAAAAATTCCTAGACAGAAATCCGTTTCAGATATGTGGGAACATTTTTGGTTACGGTCTGTCGTTCAATTGTTGCGAACCACCATATCTTAAAAACTACCTGTCCGATTTTAATGAAATTTGGATGGTAGATCATAATTAGCCCATTGATGGTCTCATATAAGTTACATTCTGCGTTCTGTTTCTCTTCCACATGCGCACAAGCATACATTTATTTACACCTATAGCTTCGAAAGTACTGATGTGATTTGTATGAAAATTTAAAAGTTTATTGTAAGCAGTCCGCAGATAGTCCTAGCTTAATTGGAACCGTCTGCGCTCTCTAACTTTTGTGATTTGTATGCAAATTTTTATAGTTTATCGAAATTAGCGTGCAGTAGCCCTACATTAATTTGAAAAAACACAAATATGCGTTACTAAAAAAAAGACACCAAAAAGTTACATGAAATGTCTCATTGTCTTGCAGACTCGTATGCAAGAATTTTTTTTCCTTTTATTAAGATATATTGGTCCGCAAAAATTGTTGAACGGCAGAGAGACACTAGACTAAAAATATAGTTTGATGTGTTCACCAGAACACTGATGAACACATAAAAAAATTTCTTAAATCTTAGGTATGTATTGAATATATGTATATATAATTTAAGTGCTGAATCAAACAGTTTCTATGGTTCTATATTATCAGAGACTTTGTGAATGCCAACTTTCCGAACCTATTTGTATATCACCTCACTCACAGGTTCTTTTTTTGTCCATAAACTTAATCAATGCTCTCTGAGTTTTTACTGTGATAATTGATTATTTTAAGGCCTTTTTGGTAATAGTTCTAAATCAATTTTTACTAGGGGGATACAACTCGAGCAACCAGGGCCGTCCCTAGGGGTTTAGGTGCCCGGGTTAAAGGCACCCCCTCTTCCTATTGCCAAATATACCTTGTAGTTTGACGGGGGCCTTGCGGAGCCTGGGTCAGCTTGACCCGGATCTCCCCCCCCTCCTCCCCGCTGGGGAAAGCCCTGCTACCAACCATTGTTTGTTAATTTCATAAAATTAACTGCACTAAAAATTTAAGGGGAAATCATTCACAAATGTTGTGTAATATATTTTGACCTTATCTTTTAAAAATAATTGTTTGCATTAAATTCTGTTTTGCTAAATCTGTTAATGTGAACAAAAATAGGTTTAATGTCATTTACAAAATATGGCAATTATAAAATTAATCTCAAATGATTCATTCAAAGATTTCCTCAATGCCCTCTTCAAATTTATATTGTACTTTTTGATTATTGTAATTATTTTCTATAACTTATCCCCTTGAATATTTTCTTAAGATAAAATTCTTAAGACACTTCAGCTTTTTGATTAGTTCTTGGAATAAAAAATAAATTTATTATGAATTCAGTTCTACAGAAATATCCTTTGCTTTCAGCATAAACGGAACTAGGGGGGGGGGGTGCTTAGCCCACCCTAGAAGTAGGCACGGTGTTGGTGTACCTACCATATCACAATGTACTGTAACTCTTATCCTAGTAGATTTGAGCAGTGAAAGAGTGTATAATCAATCAGTATTCAAGCAATCATAATAATTTTGGAACAAAGTTCCTTATGGTACATTTCAGTGTCAGGAGCCTGGGATTGAATCCCAAAAATAACTATCCGCCCAAGCGTTTGCGAGCAAAGTAGAGAAAACAACATTTTTACCGATATTTTACATCCTAACGTAACAATTTTAATAAAACTTCTTACTCATCACCTAAAGTACAATTAAAAAAAAGCATGTAAAATTTCAACCTAATTCAAGCAGAAGTTTTTGTGTAGTGAAGTGATATATTTTTTAATATTTTAAATGGAGTAGGCCAGGACGTAAATGGGTAGCTATCAACTCTTTAACTATCATCTCTTCATGATTTCCTTTACTTTTGTTAGTGTTGTATACTAAGCAGTATAATTTAAATTTAATGAAAATCATATGGAACTTTGTTCCTAATGGGTATCCTGCGACAGCACACGTATTTTTTTAAATCTCATAGGAAATAGTTTTTATTAAAGCTTTTTTTTTTTTTTGGAGAAACTGAATAAAATCAGTTTTTTTTTGCCTCCTAAAAACAAGTTTGTTTTCTGTGTCATTATCAGTTTGTGAAAGTGGCATCTCAACAGAGCAACTCAACTGAGGATAAGCAGTGAGGCTAAAGAAAAATGTTTCCTTATTTCAACTATTGAGTTAATTAAAATGAAATTTTTGTTTAGATGCTGCACGTGGTGGGCCTGGTATTGGTCGCTGTATTGCTAAGGAATCGTAATCTTGAAATGGAATTCCATGAAGAACCTAATAAAGCTACTACTTTTAACACTATTAACTACCGTAAGTACTAGAATTTATTTCTATATTTAATGTATTTCTGTGTATAATGAACAATTTTATGTTAACTTGTTAATCCATGATAATAGTGATTTAGTGAAAATGTGTTAAGCAGCATGCACGCAGTCAATAGTATTGTCAATATACAAAAGTATTGTCANATTTCATCCTAATTCAAGCAGAAGTTTTTGTGTAGTGAAGTAATATATTTTTTAATATTTTAAATGGAGTAGGCCAGGACGTAAATGGGTAGCTATCAATTATTATTAATTATAATCTAATTATACATTAATTTTCTAATCTAATTATACATTAATTTAAATTTAATGAAAAGCGTATGGAACTTTGTTCCTAATGGGTATCCTGCGACAGCACACGTATTTTTTTAAATCTCATAGGAAATAATGTTTTTATTAAAGCTTTTTTTTGAGAAACTGAATAAAATCAGTTTTTTTTGCCTCCTAAAAACAAGTTTGTTTTTTGTGTTATTATCAGTTTGTTAAAGTGGCATCTCAACAGAGCAACTCAACTGAGGATAAGCAGTGAGGCTAAAGAAAAATGTTTCCCTATTTCAACTATTTAGGGTAAGTGTCCATCTGAGACTAAATCTCGAGAGCTAGTCTCGAGATTAGTCTCAGAACCTTATCCACTTGAGAGCTATATCAGTCTCTTCCGAGTCTCGGAGAGTCGGCGAGTCTCCGAGACTAGTCTCAGCCCCATGTCCACTAGCGATTTCAATCTTGAGAGCGAGTCTCCATACTAAAAAGTCTCAGATGGACACTTACCCTTAGTTAATTAAAATAAAAATTTTGTTTAGATGCTGCACGTGGTGGGCCTGGTATTGGTCGCTGTATTGCTAAGGAATCGTAATCTTGAAATGGAATTCCATGAAGAACCTAACAAAGCTACTACTTTCAACACTATTAATTACCGTGAGTACTAGAATTACTTTCTCTAATTAATGTATTTCTGTGTATATTGAACAATTTTATGTTAACTAGTTAATCCATGATAATAGTGATTTAGTGAAAATGTGTTAAGCGGCCCGCACACGGTCCATAGTATTGTCAATATAAAAAGTATTGTCAATACTATTGACTGTGTGCGGAGGTATTGAAAGTTGGTGTTGATATGAAAATTTAAATTTTCTGATATTCAAACATCAATACTAGAAAGTGGTGGGGATATTGACAATACTATTGATCATGTGCGGGGGTTAGTCAATACTTAGTTCAATGCTCAGTTAAAATACAAATTTGTTCGAGGTAAGAACTTGAGTCATATTTTTTATTATAGCAGTTAAATCAACTTCCATTCTTTTGCATTTGAAAGTAGAACCTGCTTTTAAATTACCTTCTCTTGAGTTTGTCGAGCCTGCCTTTGTTGAGCAAGTTTTTAACAGAAGAAATTGGCAATTTATCTTCTAGGCTAATGGTATCTCTCATGTTTGTGTATTGGCGTTTTAAAAGAGGTTTAAGCATTTCTTTGAGGGTATGGAACGTGTGGAGGTTCATTCGATAATAATTACAATAGTCCATGGAATCACTTAAAGAAATTTCTCTTAGTAATGTTACATGAGAATAATGTTCTTTAATCCATCTTCGATCTTAATGTAATATTTGGTTGCACAAAACAATAATAGTAAAATGTATGATTTTTTACTACGTTTTTATTAGCTTTCTTTCTTGTTTGTTTGTCCGGTACAAATCTGGCAATAGATTTCTAACTAACTTCTCGAATAGCTAGACATTTGAAACTTTTAGCATAGCTCAGAACACAATGACAATGCATTATTTTAATACTTTTAGCCATCTTTCAGGAGAATTTAATTGGTTTTCAGCAAATTTTGCTGTATGGAAGGTTAGTTCGGAAAAAATCCGCAAGTTATTTTATTTGTTTTGACATATCCAATTATTTTGGCAATCTTCATTTTGACGGGTTTCAAATTTGTGTTTTTTTTATTAGAGGTAAACATTGAATGACAGCGAAAAAGGAAAAGTAAACANTTTTGTTTAGATGCTGCACGTGGTGGGCCTGGTATTGGTCGCTGTATTGCTAAGGAATCGTAATCTTGAAATGGAATTCCATGAAGAACCTAATAAAGCTACTACTTTTAACACTATTAACTACCGTAAGTACTAGAATTTATTTCTATATTTAATGTATTTCTGTGTATAATGAACAATTTTATGTTAACTTGTTAATCCATGATAATAGTGATTTAGTGAAAATGTGTTAAGCAGCATGCACGCAGTCAATAGTATTGTCAATATACAAAAGTATTGTCAATACTATTGACCGTGTGCGGAGGTATTGAAAGTTAATGTTGATATACTAAAACAGTATTGATGAAAATTTAAATTTTCTGATATTCAAACATCAATACTAGAAAGTGGTGGGGATATTAACAATACTATTGATCATGTGCGGGGGTTAGTGAATACTTAGTTCAATGCTCAGTTGAAATACTAATTTGGTTGAGGTAGGAACTAGAGTCATATTTTTAATCTTATTAACTTAGAGTCGATTTTTTTGCATTTGAAAGTAGAACCTGCTTTTAATATTACCTTCTCTTTTGAGTATTTCAAGCCTGACTTTGTTGAGCAAAGTTTTTAAAAGTTTTTTGTAATTTTTGTTTATTATTATTATTATTTTGATTAAAATCAAAATAATAATAAAAGGGGGGGTGTCTTGGGGTTTTAAAAGAGGTTCAAACATTTCTTTGAGGGTATTGAACATGTGGACGTTCATTCGAAAATAATTACAATAGTCCACAGAATCACAAAGAAATTTTTGTCAGTAATGTTACATGAGAATAATGTTCTCTTACTCGATCCATATCTTTCACCTTCTATTTACGGTTGATGGAATGTTTGGTTGCACAAAACACAATAACAGTAAGGCCCTCCGCACACGGAGCAAGTCAAAACAAACTGATTACAAACTCAAATAACCAACCAGTTGACTATGAGTTTCAACCTGTGTAATTGGAATGGCACACCGCACACAGAGCAACTCATTACAAACTGTGTTTGTTTTCTGTCAACTCAAAAATGACTGAAGTTTCCAGTTGAGTTTGTTTTGAGTTGCTCTGTGTAAAATGTATGCTTTTTTTTATTCATGATAAATAAGAGAAGTTTGACACGTCCAACTAGTGTGTGGGCACGACTAGAGGCAAAATTAAATAAAATTATTGACAATAATATTGATCAGTGTGCGGGGGGCTTTACAAGCTAGTTCACTGATTTTACTCAACTTTTATTTTTTTATTATTTATTTTTAATTGATTGATGTGTTTTAGAGCAACTCAACACGTGCGTGGTGATTACTTTCTGCACTTTTGTCATCACTTTCCTCATGGTCTATGGAGCTATTAAGGGAAAACCGTCGTATCTGCTTCCATTCTTTTGTCTTCAGGTCTTCGACTTCTGTATTTCAAGGTATTTCAAACAAAGAAGTATTGTATTGTAAGTGCTTATCCATTTGTACACAGAGATCATCCTCTTTCCTTTGACTGTCTGAAAGATAGGTTTACACACATTAGTATGCCATCAAAATTTTGCCATATCCACAAGCCCTAAATGCTTACCCTTTACATATTTCTTCCTTTAAGATGTGTTCAAGATGGGATGTAAATTCACCTACTCTCCTAAAAGATTATAATAATAACTGTATAAACTGGGTGTACAAATATGAGCTAATACAACTAGGCTCATAGACGGTGTTAAAGCACTACAATTGTTATCTGACGATTGTTATGTGGTGTCAGGTGTACAACTAAACCGAGTAGTAAGCCTCAAGCCTGTAGAGATACACCAAACTCCACTCCAGGCCATGTTAAAGGCGGCATGGTTTTGTGAGTAGGGTATTCAGACTGGACTGGTAGTGCTGCTATAGCGACACTCAAAGTGTTATTATATTTAATGATTTGTTTGGACACTTATGTGCCAAAAATGTTTACATACATTTCTTTCTCCTTGATAATTAAAAGACTTTAATCTAGCAATCTAAAGAGTGTGGTACCATTTGCCATTCTCTGTATTATCAATCTGCACTACAGTATTTTTTTTTTTTAATTATAAAAATNGAGCTATTAAGGGAAAACCATCGTATCTACTTCCATTCTTTTGTCTTCAGGTCTTCGACTTCTGTATTTCAAGGTATTTCAAACAAAGAAGTATTGTATTGTAAGTGCTTATCCATTTGTACACAGAGATCATCCTCTTTCCTTTGACTGTCTGAAAGATAGGTTTACACACATTAGTATGCCATCAAAATTTTGCCATATCCACAAGCCCTAAATGCTTACCCTTTACATATTTCTTCCTTTAATATCTTCAAGATAGGATGTAAATTCACCTACTCTCCTAAAATAATAATAACTGTTTAAACTGGGTGGCCAAATGTGAGCTGAAACAACTAGGCTCATAGACATTGTTACAGCACTATGATTGTAATCTGACGATTTTTAGGTGGTGTCAGGACTTCAACTACCCGGTTTTGTAAGCAGGGCATTCAGACTGGACTGTTAGTGCTGCTATAGTGACACTCCATCCTGAAGTGTTATCCTATTATATTATTTGTTTGGACACTTATGTGCCAAAAATGTTAACTTAATTTTGTTTCTCCTTGATAATTAAAAGTACTACTTAATCTAGCCATCTAAAGAGTGTGGTACCATTTGCCATTCTCTGTATTATCAATTTACACTTAAACATTTTGTAACTTAAAAACTAAAGAGACACCATACATTTGTCTGCCCCATATACCAGCACTACAGGAAATTCGATCTATACTTCTTATCTTCATAAAATCTACCCAGCAACAAAATTCATCTTGCCATAGCCACATTAATCAATTCACTCAATTTAAACAGTTTCTATAAAATACACAACTACCTAACTCAAACTTTTCAATTGAGAGTATTTTGCTTAGAAGAATTATATTGCTATTAGTAATATGCTACTATTCTATACAAGTATCCTTATCATTTCTACTTCTTTTTTGTTTTTTATTATTTATTTATGTTGAAAGTGAGAGCATGTAAAAAAACTTAAACTATTGTATCACTGCATTACTTAATTGTTTATCTAAATCTATTGTTACAGGGCTATGTCCCTAAAAAAACAATAAAGATTATTATTATTATATTATAAAACTTAAATAGCTACTTATTTGATGTTTTGTGTTGTTAGTCTGACTGCTCTAAGCTACCTGTGCTACCTGCCTGATATGCATAGACTAGTTAAGAAGACACGGTTTGTTCCCTACCAAGATGAGTTGCTGAACATGTCTCCTCAGGCTTTATCTCTTGTTGTACTTCTAGTCTTCTCTACCACCATGCTTGTCAAGNTATTGCAGGCTTACTTTATCGGAGTTGTATGGAGTTGCTACAAGTACCTGACTCTCCGTGCTATAGCCAGTGTGCGCACCCTGAACCTGATGGAACACCAGAACACATCTCTCTTGCCACCCCAATATGAAGCCCAGTACGAACCTGCTCCTCAAGTAGACTCTGCCTCAAAATAATGTTATCTCACACAATTATGTTGTAATGAAACATAATAATTTAAAGCTTTGTGATTCAAAGTTCTAGGTTATCACTTTTCATCCATGAAGTCATTTGCTTGGTTTACTTGTTACCAGTTACTGGCATTTTGTCAAAGTGTTATTATATTTAATGATTTGTTTGGACACTTATGTGCCAAAAATGTTTACATACATTTCTTTCTCCTTGATAATTAAAAGACTTTAATCTAGCAATCTAAAGAGTGTGGTACCATTTGCCATTCTCTGTATTATCAATCTGCACTACAGTATTTTTTTTTTTTAATTATAAAAATACTTGTGTTCTTAGTTTTGTCAACGTACTACACCGTAGGTTTACTTTATTTTATGCTAAAGTGTTAAAATCACATTTCACATAAGACATGTAAAAACGCTGTTTTGAGTGGCCATTTTTTCAGACCCCCGGAACCCCCTCCCAGAATGTGTCCCCCTAACCCAATAATGTACAGCTGACGACGCCCAGGGTTTTTAAAGATATTTTGGTTGTGCAAAAATTAATTACAGACCGAGAGGCAGACATGGAACAAAAAGTGTTCCTCGATTGCACAATCCGGCGGCCCTTAGAAATCTTGAGATTCTGAAATTTGGCTCTTTATGCAATCCTGGTGAGAACCCCTGATCTACACCATACAATATTTGTCTGCCCCTTATACCAACACTATAGGAAATTCCATCTAGACTTCTTATCTTCATTAAATCTACCCAGCGATAACACTCATCTTGCCACAGCCATATTAGTCAATTCACTCAATTTAAACAGTTTCTATAAAATACATAACTACCTAACTCAAACTTTTTAATTGAGAGCATTTTGCTTAGATGAATAAAATTCAGTGTTATATTGCTATTAGTAATATGCTACTATTCTATACAAGTATCCTTATCATTTCTACTACTTTTTTGTTTTTATTATTTACACTGTTTTAGCGAGATCCCAGTTACAGAGTTTTGTCCTTTTATAAGTTAAAGATTTATGTTAAAAGTGAGAGCACGCAAAAAAAACTTAAACTATTGTATCACTGCATTACTTAATTGTTTATGTAACTGAGAAACTATGTAAGAGTGTAGGTTACTCATCAAGCTTGTTTTTACATTTTTCATTCATNTAGACTAGTTAAGAAGACACGGTTTGTTCCCTACCAAGATGAGTTGCTGAACATGTCTCCTCAGGCTTTATCTCTTGTTGTACTTCTAGTCTTCTCTACCACCATGCTTGTCAAGGTAACTCCCTTATTTTGATTACAGAACAAGTCAAAATAATGTTATCTCACACAATTATGTTGTAATGAAACATAATAATTTAAAGCTTTGTGATTCAAAGTTCTAGGTTATCACTTTTCATCCATGAAGTCATTTGCTTGGTTTACTTGTTACCAGTTACTGGCATTTTGAGGGACGGACAGTCACTAGCATGAAATGTGACTGGCTTGTGTCAGCTTCTATCATTTGAACGACTGGTTTGAACGTAGATATGTTTTTGGACTAGAAGACAGAAGAAATTTTTGTCATGCAAAAAACTACATGTAAAATGAGATGCTCTTAAATGTAGTACTAGGAAGTTAGCATATAATAGGAGCTTGCTCAGTTAAAACTTATTAAAATATTAGCTTACTTCTTAAAACTATATTTTGCCAGGAAGAAGAAGTTATATAGAACCAGGAAGTTAGGAGTACATCATGTCAACTGTCTTCAGAGGGGGAGGTGTAAAGGTTGTTAGCTTCACTAGATTCAATGCCCAAAAACATATCCAAGATTCAATTTTCTATGAAGTGGAGGATATTTTAACACTCTTATTTCTGATTTGATTTGTATGAATGTGTAATTATATGTTACCTTTGGCTTTTACAGTTTTAAAAATATACGTATTTCCTGATCCACTTTTAAAAATACCATCCAAAATCTTTGAGAAAAGGAGCTTTATTAGGCTCTCCTCTAATAACATGTTGTAACTCTATCATCCAATTTTAAACCAGAAACTAATGTAGGGTTTACAGAAATCATACCAGTTAAGCTTGCCAGTGACTGGACTGTCAATATGTGTACTGTACAATATGTGTAGCAGGATATTATAGTAATATAATATCACTGTACAAATGTATTTATTTATTTTTGTTTTCTTGACAAATGTGACAGGAGAAAAAGAAAAATATACTTTAGTCTTGTCTTGACTTTGCTCCTAACAAGATTGTGTTCAATTCTTTTTAATATATTAAGTTTAAATTTACGTAGCTCGGCGTATTAGACCCGAGTTCTACGATACCAAGGGCTACAGTACTCCTTGTTGCCTGTAAATAGAATCAATTCTATTTGCTAACCTGCTGGTGGCTGCCCTTCCCACCACTGTTTAGTACTTGGTGCCTCT
This sequence comes from Gerris buenoi, assembly GCA_001010745.2. NCBI lineage: Eukaryota > Metazoa > Arthropoda > Insecta > Hemiptera > Gerridae > Gerris > Gerris buenoi. The sequence goes on along the minus strand of KZ652513.1, from coordinate 66,107 downwards.
CTGCTTGCACTGTGTGAACAGGTTCATGCGAGAGGAGTTAACAAATTGTATGAATAGTTAAAGGTGGTTAGAACTGACACTTCTCTAAATAAATAAATCATAAACATAGACACTAATGACTTAATATAAAATAATGAATTAATGAGACCAGAATAATAGAACATGAAGAATATTTTGATTATATCTATACTTCATCTTTTTTATATGTGAAATTTTCTACAAATTACCTCGTAGAAAATCTGGAAATTAGAAAGCACTGGTCTAAAGTTTTTTTTTATTGTAGGCTTACTTTATCGGAGTTGTATGGAGTTGCTACAAGTACCTGACTCTCCGTGCTATAGCCAGTGTGCGCACCCTGAACCTGATGGAACACCAGAACACATCTCTCTTGCCACCCCAATATGAAGCCCAGTATGAACCCGCTCCTCAAGTAGACTCTGCCCCCACCCCTCCACCACCTCAGTACAAGTACCCAACACCCCCTCCGTCCTATACTGCAGCCACCGCTAGCCCTCCTCCTTACTAAGTCCCCCAAACTATCTTCTCTTCAATGTCCTTTATTCACAATGTTCAATCTTTATTTTTTGGCTACAAGCTTCTTATCATGTTATTGATTCCAATTGTTCACAAATTTAGAACGAAAAAGTCCAATTTTTTTTATAATTTTTGTTTTGAATAAAAAAAGGGTATATTTTTTGTTAATCATTATTTTTTTCTTTAATACAATAATGTATTAATTGGAATACTTACATTAACTTTTTATATGATTCTTCCTTATATTTATGACAATTTAAAATATGTTCTTACAATCATTTGTATACAAAACTTTAAAAAAATAAGATTAAACAGAATGTAAAGAAGATTGGTATGGTTTAGACACTTAACATTCAGTTTTGTAACAAAACTGAACTTTTTTAACTTTCTGCCAGTTTATAACTAACTAAAACTCCGAAAGTCAACTCACGTAACATGACTGGTTCAGTTCCCTTAAATGTGACATTTTTTCACACGAACTATTATAGATAAAAGCATGAAGTTATGAAAGTTAGAATTATGTTGTAACTGAGGTAACTACTACATTACTAGTAGTACTATATTTCACACAATAGCTTTGAGCAAGTGAATCTGGCTGTCACAAGCACAAAAGAGGAGGAGTTTTATGGATCCAGGAGTGATTATTTAATTTCACAGCTCTATCAAGATCTGGTTCCACATAACTCCATATCTCTAGTGCTAGATTGTATTTTAGTCTAAAATAACTCCATTTCTAAAATTTCAAAATCATTTATTTTCTGTTCTTGGTAATTTTGGATGCTAAAGATGTTGGAAGTGTGGTCCAAAGATGATAAAATGGCAATGAAAGTTTTAAAGATGTTTAGAATGTGTTATTAACTAGAATTATAATAACTTAACATTATGTTATTTACAGAGAAGTAGGTCTCCATCAAATTATGTGGAGGATGTTTGAAAATGAAGTTGTACCTTTAATGAATTTTACCAAAAAATGTTTGATCTGACTTAAAAGGAACTATAATGAAATTGATGATGTTAAAATGTAAATAGAGATAATGCTGGAACTCCACCAACATTAATTGAAGATGATTTCCAGCTTCAAATGCTTGGTCGTTTTCAATTGCTGTTTTTTTTTGTACTACATTTACTTTTGGTGAAGAGGCCTGTTTCTTTATTCCTTATCTAATACATTTAAAATGTTGTGTTGGTGAAAAAGAAATTTTTCACTGTTCAATCTAAAATTCTCTTTACATGAATCTAAACATGAACATGGCTGGATTTGATTGACTGACATATTTTAAGTGTTGACTTATAATCTGTCAATTTGTTTGTCCTCTATTCTGATGTGGATTTATTGAATATATATTCC
>KZ652513.1:44933-58950 GCA_001010745.2 Gerris buenoi | reverse complement strand
TATATATGTATAAATATTTATTTTTGTATGTTTATTATTATTATGCTTTTTATTCTATGCTTGTTTTGATGATTTCTCGTTATATGAAAATAAAAGTATATTTTATAATTTTTTTTTTTAATTTTATGTGATTGAAGGTTGAAACTTTATATTCTGTTTACACTTGTTTTTTTTTCTCTTAGTTTAATAAATATTTTCTTTAATATTGAATCTAGAGAGGTTTATTAGTGCAGCAAAGAGGATGATTTTTTATTAAAAGTTAATTCTTCTTGCTTTAATAAGTTTTATTATTTCACTTTTTATGACTTCATAAGAAAAAACTTTTATGTTTCAACCTCTAAATTTATTTTTTTATAAAATAATGCGGCAAAGAAGAAATAACCATTTTTTTTATTTTAAAATCATTATTATTGTCTTTAAAACAGCTATTTAATTATTTTTTTTATTTTTTGATCTCTGTAAACTGTTATTCTTAAATCGGTTTTAGAGTATTACACATTAAATTAGGGATTTATTTAAAAAAATTAAAAAAATGTTAAAGGAAATTTTTCGACTGACAATTTTTTTAATTAAAGAAAGTTGTTTATTGTTTACAAGTATCCTTAAAAAAGATAGTTTGTTCATACATTATTTTAAAATATATTTATATGTATGTAATAAACTAAATCTTAGTTTACTTTTATTTGATTAATATACGTGAAATTGATTAATGTACTGGATAAATGTCGATGTATTTTATAAAGGAAATACTATCGTTATTGATTATATTGTTTTATTGGTATTTTTTTTTTTTTTTATATATCTTATCAATAATTATTAACAGATTTAATCATTTGTAATCATTTGTGTTGAGTAGTGGGACTTTTTTTTAATAGTAAAAGAATTAAGTGGGCAAAAACCACGCACCCTACAGATTAGGCCCTGTTGCTTTTACCTTAGGCTATTCGACATATGTCAAGCCTTTTACTTTGGATAGTCATTTGTAACTCTTCTTATAAGCACTGCCTCCAGAATTATTCCTGGAATGATTCCGAAACTTAAGAATTCACTAAATCTCTGAAACGGCCACACGGATGATCTAGATTTATTAGGCTGGTTGTGGGAACCTACATTATTAAATTACATGGTACTTATTAATAATGTAATAAAATTTAACCAATTGTGGGTGTTTAATTACAACATTTATAATTGACTTTCAAAATATGGCATAAACTATTAAGTACATTAATTTCTTTCACCAACTAAAACAAATATTTAATAAGATGCCTGCGTGTTTAATATTATTGAAAGAAGAAAAATGGTTTTGATAAATAATATAAGTACGTATTTTATTTTTTAAAATCTAAGCCTGCTTTACATTCTAAATATTTAAATGGACATTTATTTGCTTTTATTTTCAACACTATAAATCATTATTTATAGAGTTAAAAAATGTATAAATAACTTCTATAAATACCCAATAATATGCATCGTTAAGTAGATTATAGGGGTTTAAGGAATAAGTATAAAATATCGCTTGAATTAATATTTACTAGGTATATACTATTAATAGTTGATATTATGAGAATGTAAAAGCTGTAACAACAAAATATTGGATAGCTAAATGAGAATCTTTTGTTTGAATCAAGAATATTAACAACCATTTTATTGAATTCAACAAGAAATTTATTCTCTGAGTGTTTCAAGTTATTACTGGTTACACTTACCTAGCATGACATAGAAATATATTATGGATTTTCTCAAACTCTATTATGTCTCAAGTGTTATGAGAATAATAGAAAGCACCTAATCTTAATGAGTGTTTAATTCTTTGTCTACTTTGATCAATTGAGTTGAGCTTTTGTATTGTTGAATAAGGAGATAATTATGCATTTAAAAAATACAAAATATCAACAAGATCAAATTTAGCCAGTTTTATTTATTTTTTTAAGTGGCTAAAGCTAAGGCAACACTGATGTGTTGTTTTTGAATTGATAAGGAGCAGGAAAGCACTAGATTAATATACAAAAGAGGGATGCTAGATCATGCAGTAAACTGCATTAATAATCCTGAGTGGCGTCTTTAAGTTTAGTCGTTATGAATGCATAAGGCTCATTTTGTCACTTCATTAGGCGCTATCTAGCCATATTATCTCCACATACACCACCATCTTTTTCCCCTCAATAATAACTTTCATTGCAAATTCCTTGATGTAATGATTTGGTTTAAAAGAAGTTTTGAGGTGCTTGCTTGACCTCTCCCAGGTGAAAAATTACCGGCTTGTGTTTTTCTACTTCTGACCAATTTGATAAAAAGCAACTATGGTTTTCACCTTATCCACTTTAATGTGTGTACCGTCTAAAATAAATAACTATTTTAATTTCTTTCCTTTTTGTTCTTTTTAATATTATACCATATTCTTTACATTCCCCCTCGAAGACAAATCTAGAAGATAGGTCTGAATTTTGTGTTAACCGCCTGAAATCAGGTGTCTTGGATGGACTCTGAACGGATACAATTAATACTGTAAGGCAAATTGACATCATGTTGATTAGATGGTGATTTATTAGACCATCGTAATCATTAGATTTTTTTTATATTAAGTATAAAGAAAAAACACCTTTTTTTTTTGCAAAGAACCAATTTATCACAAGAACAAAATGTCTTGATTTTTGATATCTTTGTTTTATTTTAATACATATATATTTTTTCGTTGTTGCATTTTACCTTATAGGTCTGTAAATATTATAGTTCATAAAAGCTTAAAGTCAATTAATAAGAAATAAAAATTTAAAAAAAACACGCAGGTATCTTATTATTATTTATCTATTAATTATTATTTTCTATTTGTTAACTTCATAATAATTTTGTACCTTTAATCATTTTTTTAAAACTAAATATATCTATATTCTAAAATTTTTAAAAGAAGAAGAAAAAAAAAAAAAAAAATGTGAATTATTAAAAAAAAATTAGTTGTAGGTGTATAAAAATATCTTATATTAGAAAAAAACTGAAATAATGTTACACATTGAGAAAATTAATACTAATATATAAATATATACTTACTATGGGAGTATTTATTTAAAAAATAAAAAATATTATGTATGAATATATAATGGATATTTGTATCAAGGAATAATCATAACCAAACATTTGAAATAATATTTATTTATTAATTTAAAATTAGAAATTAGAAGAAGAAAAAAATTAAAATATTATATAGAAATAATGGGTTTATATTAATCATGATGGATCTTTGACAAGTTTTATATGTTATATTTCATTTGGGTTACCATTTTTATTATTTTTATTTTATGGTGAATTTATTATTTTTGAGATGATTTAGTAGATATATAATAAATGTAAATGAATATATAAATAAATATTTCTCTACATCATAACAGCGCCTTCAGCCTGGCATACTGGGGAGATTTATTCTTTGCCTCGCTAACACTTTCTGTTTCCGCCTAATAACTTATTAAGCTAAGGAAATGTATGAAAACACTTATGAGCAAAGGTCCAGATGGAAAATGGTTCATTTTTATATTTATTTATAGAGATCCTTCAAAGTAATCTGAGTTGAAACTTTTTTTTTTCATTATAGAACCGCTGCTATATTTTTTAATAAAACCGCTGCTATTAAAACTATTCTAAAATTATTTTCCCATTAATTAATATCCTTGGATTTAATGATTATTATTTTTATAAACTTATTGAATCCATTATGGATTGAAATATAAAATTTAAAAAAAAATGATAATGAAAAATTAATATATAAAAAGAATAAAAAAAAATGCTATATTGTAAATTAAGGGATTTTTTTTTTTTTTTTAAATTTTGTTCTCTCTATTATGTCGTATCCTTTTAAAATATATGTAAATAATATTGTTGATGTTAGTTTTTATATATATTGGAATTATTCATTATAGTGTATTTTTATTTGTTTAATAATCTTATGGTTTTACTGAATTATAAAAAAAATACAGGAGAAATTGAAACGCCATTTTTATCTTTAGATGATGTGTTTTCTAAAATATAGTAGAAGCTGAATAACTCGAACCTCAAAAAAATATGTTTTTACTTCAAGTTATGTACTTTTCAAGTATTCGAGATTAGATTAGCAATCTCAAATTAGGGAAACGGAAATCACTTTGACTTATCAAGGTTCAATTATATATTTAAATTTCTTCATAAACTTGTTTATATCAAAGACAAAATGTTTATACCAGAGGTTTTGGTTGGAATCAATTATCCGAAGTTTTGATAATGAATGAATTTATTAATCAGAGCTTTGACTCAAGGAGTCTAATCATCATAAGTGACCCAAAATCATAATCAGTGGCCCCATGACACCCAGTTTTGATGCAAGGGAAGAGTTGATGGCATCTAAAGCAAATTACACATTTCAAGTTACTATAATTCGGTGAAACCTTAAATAAAACAAGATTAATTCAATTTATTATCACTATTTCAAAGTCTAATATTATTACTTATTACATATATTATTATTATTTTTTTTTTTTTTAATTAAAAAGTGATTTTTATTTTTATTTACTTGGTTATTATAAATACTATAAATATATCTAGGAGATATTATATTATTTTTTTATTGATAAAGGAAATTAGTTATATTTTATTTTATTAATTAATTTTTAAGCTCATTTCATTATAAATCGAAGGAGTGTTGTTTTTTTTGTTTTTTAAATATATTTAATATTCTTATTTGATGTATGATGAAAATATTTGTATTGGAAAAAAAATAGGTAAAAATAAAAGTTTAGGTAAGTTTTGTGAATTTTGAAATGAAAACCGTTGTTCTTTCTTCGTAGAAATGTCTTTATTATAATATATTTATATTATATCAGGTTTTTATACTTGAATTTTGTAGAGAAAGATTTTAAAAATAAAATTGTTCTTGTCCCGGTACCTTTATGACATCGCTGTCTATAAAAATGATGTATGGTTTTTTTGAAAATGAATTTTCAAATGTCTTTTTTTTATATTGGTTCCTGATTTATTTTTTTCTCTATAATTTTAGTTTTTAAATAATAAAAAAAAAAAATATTATAANGACTATAAATTCAGATGCGAGATACGTATACTATGTGATAATAATAATAAAAATATACTGCGTGTAACAATAACAATGAGATATTTGCAAATATAAATTCACTTCGCGTAAATAAATATACGTCAATAATTGATTCGACCATATCCTAATATAGGTTTATAAGATACAATGTGAATCGAACTACTCTGGTGTTGGTGTGTTAATTCAAATTTAGCAACGTGTGTAAAGATAGAATATTAGCGTACGTGGTTTTCCTCACAATCTCGTTTCGACAAAGACCAAGTCGACGTTTGCTTATTGAGTTTTACGTTTTGAATTCTTGGCACCAGATAGCGGAAGGGGTTTCGCGGTGTCCGCCTTCACTATTTTACTCGCATCTCGTTATATATTAGCCAATATTTTCTTGGGTCTTTTATAACATTCGCTAAAATGCCAAATTGCCAACCACGAAATACAATTCATTTTTACACTGCGTCAAAACACTTTTTTAAAAAAAAAATAATAATAATAAAGTCTTGAGAAATTCTTTTTTGACATTTACAATAATTATGAACCAATTTTTGATATTTATAGAATTTAACAAAGCGTAGGAATGAAGTATTTTAGTATGTTATTTTAAATTTAATCTTAGTGTTTTTTTGTTTGTATTTGTTTTTAAATAATAAAAAAAAAAAAATATTATAAAAATATGTTAATTGTTTTTACTTAATTTATTTTTTATACCTTCGCCACTCCGTTTGTGTCTGTTTGTGATAGAACTCGGACATATACGCTGTCTGTCTATGAGGCAGAAGATGGGTGTGCAGTTTGTTGGTGCGAAAAGATAGAGTAAATACTCGCAGTCTTTCTGTGACAGAAGATGGACCCTTGGACATTCTCCATTACTTTTTAATTGTTTAATTTAAGAAATGGGAAAACATTAAAACAATACTGTTGTTCTTAAAATAATTAAAAAAAAATAAAAATAAGAAGGTATGCTGGCATTGATGTTTCCTTTATACCATACTTGTTTCCAGTTACCTTACTATAAAAAACTAGAAATGTAACTCCTTGCCCTAATGTATGTAGGTGATCACAAAATTTCTATCTTGATTTTAATCTACATTCTATAATTGTCAAGTTTCCTCTTAAAATTTCTTGTTTTTACATTTAAGATTATGGATAATTAGCTAAATTAAATTAATTAAGCTAAATGTTCAACTTTCATATTTAAATTATTTGGAAAGTTCCAGATCACTTATTTCATTATAGATTAACTAACGCACAGAATATTTTTGCCTCAATTCTTCACACGTTGTCTTAAGGCAGGATTGAAAGCAAATGTAGTGAAATGGAGATCATAACTTCAAGAATGATGAGATGACGTAGGGAGATATTTACAATGTGTGCTTCTTTTTATGTGTATTCTATAATCTGAATAAGACTCATGCTAGAAACCCTCAGAGGAAGAAAGGGGTAGAGGGAACAATGCTATAGAAACTGGGTCTCAAAAAGTGGTTCATTATGCTCCCTCCATATATTAGCGCTCCAAGCGAGCTCAATCCGAACTAAAGTGATCACGTGGTCACTGGTCCGTTTCCTATTGGTCTATTCCTTGTCGTTCTGTGCCCACAGACGGTTGTCAACAAACCCTTATCAGTAGCATTTATTTGATACCCCACTCAAAGAAGATTGCTATTGGTTATCTAGGAATTATTACACATTTATTAACGACGTTTCTACCTTTAGCTAATTAACAAGGTTAACAACAAACATTAAAGTTCATTATTTATGAAGAAAACTGTATTAAAAATAAAATTATTGAATGTTGTAAGAAGAGATAACTTACTCTAATCAGCTGATATCAGATAAATTTCGAGTTTATATCGAGATATCGATACTGTTTCACCAAACTGCCGCTTGAAGCGCTAATATATGGGGGGAGAATAATGAACCACTTTTGAAATCGCATTGCTCCCTCTACCCCTTCCTTCCTCTGAGTAGAAACCAGTGGCTGTGTTTCTATTATCATGCTGGCCAAACAATTAAATGTAACCCCTTAATAGTTTCATTTCCAAAACCTTCATAGAAAATAATTAGGACTATATTATACATAATTAATTTCATAATTAAGAATAAAATACCCTGCGAATTGCAGATCAGGACTATATTTGATGGTGTTGCACCAAATTTGCCAATCTGAATAAATCCACAAGGGCCAATCTGCAACTAATAACACTTTTTATTATTATTTATAATTAATAAAATAAATTTGGTTATTTTGACTTATTAATTAGGTAGCTAAATATACTTTAAATGAATAAAAATATAAATAAGGCATTCAAATATTAATTTGTCATTATAGCTTTTCAAGTTTTAATAACACTTTTTATTATTATTTATAATTAATAAAATAAATTTGGTTATTTTGACTTATTAATTGGGTAGCTAAATATACTTTAAATGAATAAAAATATAAATAAGGCATTCAATTTGTCATTATAGCTTTTCAAGTTTTAGAATTCAAATACAAAATGCAGATTGGCTCTTTTGGCGCAACATCAAATATAATGCTTCATTCATTGCAGTACTATTAGTTCTGTGAATAGTAGTCTTCATGTCTAGAAATAACAAAAAAACCTTATATGTACTTAGTTTTTAATGACATTAAGGAACATTCTTGCCAAATTGATGTCTATCTAAAATTTCAGTTTGGATGCTTTTTATGACAAGTACATGCACAAATTCCACTATTTTATTATTAGGCATAATAAGTAACCATTTTTTAAATAAGATTGAATTTAATGTGTTAATGATCTTATTGTGAATTTAAAAATATGGTGCTTATTAATTAAGAGCCCTCCCTAAAAGTTAGAGGTGATTTCTAACCTTTTCTAAACTTTTAGGGAGGGCTCCTAACTGACAAGTACCAACAATATTAAAAACCTTAATATTCTTAATCACACTGCATGCGCACACACCACTGAATTTACACACCACTGCATAGGAAAATTTTTAAGGGCGGTTTTGGTTTTATTTCTATAAAATTAAAATGAATTCAGCAGTTTTGCATTTCTGATCAATGTACAAACAAAATTTCAATTTCATATATATCTGTGTATTGGAGGTAAAGGGCACTATCTCCATTTTTTACGAAATTGGAGTTTTAACAGTTTCCTATTTATTTTTTCCCCCTTTTAGAGGTACAAGGCACTATGTCCTAAAACTAAAACTCACGGATTTAGCTGGTTGGAAAAGGCACTATGAACCATCATGCTGGGGAGGTAAAATAAGTAAAAAAATCATTAAACTAGCTCTCACGAAAAATTTAAATTTGGCACATAGTGCCCTTTACCTCCGATACACAGATGTATTTACTTGGTGCGTAGGCTTCTGTGGGTAGACTCGTAATAAACAACTTGGTTTTCTGGTGAAATCCGCATCACGAAGGGGGTGAAGTCCGACGTTTCACTTATTCACTTCCACTGCTGGAAGCACCATCAGGGATGTGGTGCATCGTGATGTTTACTTGAAGCTATAACGTCTTGAAGTAATGTATATCTTGTATCTTGTTGTTGCTTCAAGTAAACATCATGATGCACCACACCCCTAAAGATGCTTCCAGTAGTGGAAGCAAAACTTCAGACTTCAACTCCTTCAAATTTATTTCAACAAAAATGAAATAAATTAAATAAGTAATAATAGGTTTTAAAGGCATAAAATCATTAAATTTTACGAAGTTAGACACGAGTAAGCTATGTGCCACACTATACTCATGCCATTATACTTTGTAAATATGACAGCTCAGATTGGCCAATCTGTATGAGGGAAAAAATAATACTTATCGACGCGGCAGTCACCTTAAGGCTATCCAGTAATCCAGTGATATTTTTGTTTGCATAGTTGGCTTGACCTACTGCTCGCCAAAATCTCGAGCTCTCATAGTTTCTCCTCCCATTTTTTTTTATTTTCCCGCGCTGTCATCATAACAAAGTATAATGGTATGAGTATAATTGGTAAAGTATTCTTTTTATGATAACTATGTTGGTAATACTGTAATAGTTATAATTAGTTTTCCTTTTCTCTAGTGCATTTGTACATTTCGATGGTGTTGCACCAAAAGGGCCAATCTTCAACTAATATCACATTTATTTTTTTTATTTATAATTAATAAAATAAATTTGGTTATTTTGTCTTATTAATTAGGTAGCCAAATATATTTTAAATGAATAAAAATATAAATAAGGCCTTCAAATATTAATTTGTCATTATAGCTTTTCAAGTTTTAGAATTCAAATACAAAATGCTTATTGGCCCTTTTGGCGCAACACCATCGATTTCTTTATGCAACTCACGAATTTCTCCTTTACAAATAATTGTTATCTACCTAACTACGAGTTTATAAAGAGCTAACTAGAGTTTTGTTAGTATAAATTACGGTGTTTTTACTTTTAAGTATCCGTGTCTTTTTAAAATATTCAAGGCTATACTAAAGGAATAGAGTATTTTTTTTAAAAAGTTTTAAAAAATAATAACTCAACTCCTAATTTGAAGAAATGAGATCTCTCTGTGACAACATATATGTATAATTAGGTATAAGGTAAATATTAAAATAGATTAATACAATATGATATATTATTACAAAAAAATCTAATTTCAAACATAAACAAAACAATTCTATAATTTTTTACACAATTATTTGACTTTTTTTTTTCTTTTTTTTTCTTTTGTTTGAAAAACATTTCCTCTTTTTCGGGTTTTGTTATAAGTGAAAACAATTAATTATATTTTTTCTTCTCAATTACTATATTTCGCCCTTCACATTGGGCTTCTTTAGACTTGTCTGTTGCACAATTTTTGCTAACCAACATATCTTAAAATCGCTCGTCCGATTTTATTGAAATTTGGACGGTTTTTCAAAAGCATACCACAGATAGCCCCAGATTAATTTCAACCATCTGCGCTCTTTAATTTTTTCGAAATTAATATTTTAAAAAAATGTAAAAAAATCAAAACAATTTTAACAGGTTCAAAAAAAGGGGGGGGGGATGAAATAAATTGGTTAATATAATAGGTTGTAAAAGCATATAAATGCATTAAATTTTACGATATAGGACGCGAGAAAGCTATGTGCAACAAAAATTGGCAGAGTATTTTTTACATGAAGTACACTATGTAACTATGAAGAAACGATTTTAAAAACCTTTATATATAATATATATGTTAAGCATAATTATTTTATATTGAATCTCCCTAGTGTGACATCCAGGGAGTCTCTACTTTTTGTATTATAATAAAACCCTAAAAAGCCTATCTACAAAACAGCTACATAAAAGTAACTGCACCACTAAGATTCTTCTTTCTGTTGACACAGATGTTGCAATGTTGGGAAGTTCCTTGTTGTGACAATTTTTTTGCTCTTAAACGTTGTTCTCTCTTTATCAAGTCCAGGCTACCAAAGTTTCTACAATGCTCTTCAACTTATAAAATTAGGTATTCCGTCATTATGTAAGAAACTATCATTTTGTTCTAGGTAGTTTGTTTGAAATTCCCAAATATAACATATTTATCTATATCAGCATTAGTTCATAAATGATTAATTTTTGAGTGCTTACTAAATTTACTTCTCTCTTCCAGTTTGTATGAGATTGCACCATCTTCTTCAAAATTATTACATTATAAGGTTTTTCTAATAGCAATTTTGTTAGTTATTTTATAATTGCAGTTTGTTATTAGAGCAAAAACCATTGATATTTTTTATAACTAGATACTTATATTTTATTAATTTTATATATGATTTCCTGCTTTTCCATTTAGTAATTTTTTTTCGTATAAAATATAGTTTAAATTGTTAAGATGAGCCGCCACATTGTAACATCTGCTCTTCTTGAAAAACCTACGAATTTCTAAATGTTATTATTATTTCTCTAAATGTTATCAATAATACAGCAATAATATTTATCTTGGAACGTTTATCGTATTAACCTTTTCTACTTCCAATCAAATTTATTTTTTACTCTTATTTGTTCAAGTAATGTTTCTTGTCCTCTTCCACAGCGTATCGCCATTCATTCAATATTATTTTGCAAGTTATAATGCAGTTTCTAATTAGTAAATACGTTATTATAAATTTTATATATTTAGATAAAAAAAAGCGTAATGGTGTAAAATTTGCAAAAAGTTTCCAGCTCTATAAAACACACACACGCACAAGCATGCATATGCATATATATATAAAGCTAATAAAATCTATGAACTTTATAATTTTGAACTGCGTCTGATTGAGAGTCAAGGTATTGTCTGAGACGGATTAATAGTAAATCATATTGGATTATTTTAAGATCGGTCGGTGCAGCTACGTCATGCACAAGTTGATGTAATTCTGGTGACAAAGAGACCAAAAATATTAGCTTTTTAATCTCATCGTCTTCAATATTATATAAGTTTAAATATGAATCGAGTCGATGCAGAAAATTAGCGACAGTTTCGTCTTCCTGATACGGAGTAAATGCCAATTGAGAATTATCATATTCCGCGATCTTATCTGTAATGCCCGATCCTTCTAAAATGTCGTCAATACGTAGTTTCAAATCATAATAATTTTTTTCTAAATCATTACAAAGCTTTTCTTCCCCGCGTGGTACTTTACCTTCATCAAATAGTTGTACGATTTTATTATGGTTCGCCTCATATTTCTTCCAAAGGATTTCCAGGTGTGTATTCATTGTTACTGCGTGATTCTTTGAAATCTCATCTTTACCGTTAAAAAAATGTATTAATCTTGTTACCTGATCTTGAATGAATTTATGGGTTTTCTTTAAGTGGTTATAATACTCCATGTCCTCGCCTTTATACAGCTCTGTAGCCGTCTGATACTGCTCTGTAGCCGTCTGATAATGCCTTCTTTGCGTCATTATTGTTATATTATACACGTTATTAATATATGAACGAACTGTTTAATATTCGGTTCTAGCTATAATTCAATTTGCAATGACTCTAACAGGTAGATCTACGAGATAGACTGACAAGTAAAATAAAAATGTAACCTCTTATAGAAGAACGCTGTGAATGAATCAATACAGGGGGGTGTCCGGACACATAACTGACCTTACTCAAGTCGTTGCAACTTGTGCAATTCAATCTATTTTAATGCATATATTCAGTGGCGTAGGAATGGGGCGGAGGGGCTGCCGGGTTCGAGCCCCCCCCCCTCTTCATATTTCTTAGGTATTAAAAGGAACAATAAAATAAAAATTAATAACTATAAGTTACGGAAAATTATATATTTAAAAATATTGTGTCAATTTATGTGGCAATAGCTTCTTAGTGACCGAGGAAGCAATTGGGCGAATGGTCTCATGAGATTTGGATCGGGTTCGATTACCCGTGGGGTCACACTTCTTTTTAATCAATATTAAAATTGCGCAGAGGGTTAAAATTAACATGGGACGATCTGTGGGCTACTCTCGACAAAACACCCAAATTTCTTCAAAATCGGATGACCACGTTTAAAGATATTGGTGTTAAAATAAAAGTTTATATGCGCATGCGGAAGAGAAAGAAAGTGGGCGTCGAAAGTTCAAGTTTTATAGGACAATTGATAAATTTTGATAAATTTATACAATATGATAAATTTCGGCTGTGATAAAAAGGGGAAATTTTTAAAAAGGGGTTAACTTATTTTTTTCGCGTTGTTGAAGGGTATGCTTAAAGAGCTTAAAATTATATTGACAAGGAGTTAAAGCTGTATGTTGGGCTGCAAGGCGATTTAAGTAGGTGTCCCATATATACGTTGGGTGGCCTTGCTGGGAATACTACAAGACCTTATATGGTCCACTAGGACTCAGCCATCCGCCATAACTACATCACTGCATCCAATAAAAGACTACAACACTTGCATTCATTATTATACCATTTTCTTCAATAATCCATTGCACTTTTCCATTTCGCTTTCTTAACAAAAATATATATTTCAACATGCATCATAACATGGGGGTAACAATGCATCATAAGGTATTGATCATAAGGCATGACTCATTTAAAAATTTTAAGACTAACCGTTATAAGGTAATTGGGGGTGGGGGGGCTTTTTGTAAGGGTATATTTTGACTTATAAATGCAACAAAAGCAATTTTTAAATAGGTTTACATACTTTTTTAATCTTTACTCATCCGTAGCTTTTATATGATTCCCCACTATTTTTTTTTTTTTTTTTAAAAACTCACTGCGCATGTTCGCACTCAAATTTTATTTGATACCCTTCTTGAAAATTAAAAAACAAAAAATCATTCTAGCACATTGCACATGCGCATATAAACTTAAACATATTAACTATATTAATATTAACGCATTAATTAACGCATATTAACTACCATGTACTGCATATTTACTTAAATAACTACTTAATGTTTAACTTCTCTATATTTTCCTATGTATGAATCAAAAAGATACGCTAGTATTTCAAATCTCTAGCATGAACGGTTCGGATATTTAAACCAAAGTACGACGGACGGACAGACATATCACCCTTCGCATAAGGGTTTCGAGCATGATCTACGAAACCTAAAATTGCTAACATAAAATGATGCAGTGGCAGTATCCTTTACTATGGACATATTTAGTTATGATAGCCCCTAATTCTCTATGGGGACTTGTTACTCGGAAACTAATGAAACCTTGTAACAAACACATCATTTCATTTAATTATTATCTAGAGGAGGAACTCACGTCTAATATTAAAAAAAAAAATCAATCAAGTTCTTGCAACTAAGTACTTTTTAGGGTTTTGTAGATGATTAAGTATACCCGTTATGTAATTATGATTTTTGTCTTAGATCTCAAGGGTGCCGGGTTCGATCCCCCGGGGGGTCACAATGTTTTTTATCGGTAATAACGACAAGATAAATAACATTTTTCAGGAAATTTTCATCGCCCCACTATACGGTATATAACCATGAATAATTACGAAATTTTAGGACCAGCCGGGGG
>KZ652512.1:136088-161596 GCA_001010745.2 Gerris buenoi | reverse complement strand
AAAAAATGCACCAATTATGGATTCTTCTTCATTTCATAAGTTTTCTCTTATTACAATTTCCATCTTCAGATCTCTATTTTGAGACACAGCTGTATACAGGCCAATTTTGGGAATCTTGGGCGTATGTATCTGTAGTAGATTACCTGGGCTTCGATGTAGCGTATCTGGTTTTTCAAAAGAGTATGAAATGAAAAAGAATACATAGATAATGCAATTTATATCAATATATAGGAAACACTTTAATTATGTGTGCATTATATTTGTTAGTTTTTGCATTTCTATACATGATGATCCGTATAGGGGAATCCAACCAAATAAACTAAGCCAAAGCAAAACAAATATAGTTCAAATTTATTCTAGTAATTTTCAGCTAGAGTAGTAGTAGTAAGGTGCTAGTACTAGTACTAGACGAGTATGACGAACCACTTGTTTGAACCTACCAATAGGCTATCTTTTAGGCCCATTTTACTAGCCCCGTGGTAGAGAGTTGCAGCCACTTCACACATCATACCTCTGTACATTGTACCGCCAAAGCAAGTATGATGAGATCATTAGTGAGCCATATAAATCAGAGCGTCACGGCGAGGGATCGAACCCACGACATCGTACCACTCTTGATTCAGAGATGGCCAAGCAGACATGGTAAGTAATTTAATCCACATGGCCAACTTTAAGCTCTCAATTTTCAGCAAGTTCATCACCAAATCACCAAATCTCAATAGAAACTCAACAAAATTAGTTTACTAAAACATTTCTCTAAAATAAGGCAAAACAGTGAATTGTAATTGTTGTACCTGGCATAACACCATTTGAAGCCCGACATCCATGCCATTCAGCTGTTTCTCTTGACTGACAAGTTAATCCGTCAGGGGATATAGCAAAGGAAGGTGTTCTATCTCCTTTACTCAGCTCCCATGAACAGATCTTCATCTTTTTAGGTTCTAAAATAATACATAGTTAGCATATAATATGTTATTGGGGAATAAAATAAATAATCTATTAAGCATTCTTATAATAAACAGACAAATAAGACGTGGAAAACAATTTCATTCAATTAGCATACTACCACATATTAAGCATTATCATTAAAGTTCTACAAATATATGGCATAGGTTGTGAAACAAAAATAAACAAATACATTTCAGTTAAAAATAAGGAATCTTTTGGAGTGAAATCCTTTTTTAAACTCTTGCAAACATATAAATTGATTGATTATAGTTTTATCGGAAACACTTAGCACAATGAAGGAATAATTACATTTAAATCACTTGCTTCAAGCTATCATCACAATATACAATCTAAGAAGAAGAAAAGATTGCCTGGAAAAAAATTGGAATTTGCATTCTTTAATTTAAAGTTTGTTTTTTTATTTTTATATTTATCAACAGGAACAAATCAACTAGACTCTGTCATAATAGCTGGCCATACACGGATGGTCTTTCATTTTGAAAATCGCGGCGTCTTTCCGAATCATTTCTAAAAGCTCGTGTGTTAGTGGACTGTATCACACGCCATGAAAATACGGGAAAAGATTTGACAAACGATTCGGGAAAAATATCCTTCTGATTATCATTACCATCTCCATTCCTTATTCATTATCATCTGCGTAAGTTGGCGTTAACACAAGAGAGGAAAACGGGAAGGGATTCGCCCCACGCCACGTGGGCGAACAACGCGTGACACCAAATGACATGATAAATTAAGGTTTTCTCCCATACACCAACGTTTTTTCCTTTCAAATGATAACGCGCCATGCAATCAATTGAGAAATCCTTGTGTCGAAAAATTTGTTCCCATTTTCCCTCGCCATTCTTTCCTCTCCCGTATCCTTTCACATATCCTCTCCCGTTTCCGCATGACACGATTTACCTAGGGAAAAACTTTTGGGGTAAATTTATCTCCACACTTTCCTTCCCCGCTCTTTCCTTTACTCTTTCCTCCCCTGTTTGCACATGCCACGATTTTCGGAATGAAAGAGCGTCCGTGTATGGCCAGCTATTGTTTAAATATTCTTAACTCTAAATTTCTCTATTTTTAAAATTAATTCAGTATTTTTGTCAATTAAATGTTTAAGAATGTAAACATAACTGTCAAACATTTTTAAGTAAAAATAATTTACCTCCTTCAGTACTTGTGAAATCATAAAATAATTGATAAATAGACCTAGAGATAGCATGAAAAAAGTGTCTAACACCAAGCTAGAATTTTGTGTATAATATAAATATTAGGAGACCAATTTAATTTGGAATATATTGAATAATTTAAATTGAAATGCACTATCAAGTGACAAACTAACATCAACTTGAATTTCGATCTACAAACTAATTTTGTACTCAGGATCAGAAAAATCACATTGTCCATCAAAATGGGTGGGACACACACCACACTCTCCACTCGTTTTTTTTTTGTTTTTTTTTCAAATGCCAATTGCCAAGCTATATGCAGACGAACTTAGCCAACCACATCTTAAAAGGAACGAAAAGATTAACTTTAAAAAAAAAAAATTCTAGCTTGATGTTAATCTGACACTTTTTTCATGTTATCTCCTGGATTATGTGCAGCACTTGCAAAATTTAATGTGCTAAATTAATATTTAGATTAACAGTATCTACAGAAGCTTTATTGATTTTTTTATTATCATTCAAGATAGAAATAATAACGAAAATAATAAATACAAATAGTTCAACTGATAGAAAAAAACAAAACAAAAAACTACGTGAGTACAAATTTAAATAATAGTGAAATTTGAAGCCGTTGACTACATCTAAAACATCCATAGAATCATTTGTACCAGGACCATCATATTCTGCTGGTTTTCCTTCCTCAATGTCCCTCACTGTTTCCCAGACGATTTGAAGGATTGGAAGACAAAAGGCTCCAGTTTTACCACTACCAGTCTCGGCAGCCATAAGAACATCACCACCCCCAAGTATAAGTGGTATTGCTTCAGCTTGTACATCAGTTGGCAACCTAAACAAATATATAAATATAATGGTTAAAATACATTATCACCCATACTTCTGCCATGAGATTAGCGATTACTGCTTACACTGGTACTGTTTTTAAACCCTCACTTTAGATTCAAATCACTTCATGCAAGATTAAGAGAATGACTCATAAAAAAAAAAAAAAAAAATTGGGTACGTGGTACCTCGGAACTTTTCCTCACTTCAGAGGCCACTAAAGTGGCCTCTGAGCGTTGGACGTGGTCAGTACTTGGATGGGTGAACGTTCTAAACTAACTGATTTATTATCATTCTTTAAGAAAACCTTATTTTTAATACCTATATTTTGTTTAATTATTTGAAGTTTGGCGGTATTTTGACAGATGTAAACAAACTTTGACGTCATCAAAATTATCGCTCTAATAAATAATTATATTCACTCATAACTTTTAAACTAATTGATAGAATTTCATTGTTTTTTTTTTTTATATATATATTTGTTCCTTAGTTTTTTCCAGTTCCAACGATATGCTATAAGTCAAAAACCTATATCTAATTTCAGTATTATTAATCATCAAAGTTTAAAAATTCCAAAATTTATAACTTCAAAATGGCGACCAATATCAAAATGAAATTTGGCGTGCTTGTTAGTCATACAGTGAGGTACATTCGTGCCAAATTTCATTTCAATCAGGACCATTTTCGATTTATTACGATTTTTTTAAATTTTTGCTGACTAAGCAAACTGGGTTCAAGATAGCAGAAAAAGTTGATTTTCCGGGCGGCACAACTACAGGTTAGGACTGATTTTTCTGCCAAGTTTCAACTCTCTAGGTTAAATACCTTGGGTGCTACGATGATAACACACATACACATACATAAGTCATGCTGAAACACACTCAGGAGGTCTTAAAAACACCTAAAACGGATAATTCTGTTGAAATCTCGAAAAAAAAATGTTTGGTGAAAACAATACTTTTCCTACTATTAGTAGTGAGGAAAAGTAAAAAAAAAAAAAGGTAAAACACATAATAAAAAAATCGGTCCGAGACAACTCAGACAAACTTTCTCATAATTATTTAGCCCTATGTCTCCATTTATTAGTTTTCATAAGTACATTCAATTCATCAAATTTTATCATAAAAATAACTTTATTTTATAAAAAATAAAAATATTTATAATTTTCCAATCAAAATAAAATCCTAGGAACAGTTGTTAAGAACTAATTTTTTTCTGAGTTTTTGGTACCATCCCCAAATTTGGAGCTAAAATTCATTTTTCAATTTCACCCCGGAGTATGATTTTTCTGAACATGTATGCCAAATTACGTCAAAATTGGCCCAGTAGTTTAGGCTCTACAAGTCTGCACAGACCACAGACAGACATTTTTTAAAAATCACTTTTTTGGACTCAGGGGACCTCAAAACATGTAAATCAATCAAAATTTCAAAACCAAATTTTCGTACCATCACAATACTTTCTCTTTATATGAGAAAGTCAAAAGGTTGAAGATTGTATCTGTATTTCCAAGCAAGACACATCATTGTCTATATTTAACAAATTGGTGTTGGACACCAGCACCTTTCTATAAATCCACAAATCAAGTCCCAAAAGATTGTGGAATCCTGAGGTAGGAGGATATTGATCATCTCCAAATTACATTACTTATGATAGAATATATTTATCAAAGAATAAACAAGATATCTTACATCCATTCCATGTCTTCGACAGCTTTCCCAATTTCTGGGAGAACCCCCATTTCTGCAAAAAAAAGAGGTAATTTAAAAAAAAAAAATCATAATAAATAACATAGCTAACATAAATAAAAATGTTCATATTCTTGTCACTTACAACAGTGTAAGGGTAAGTGTCCATCTGAGACTAAATCTCGAGAGCTAGTCTCGAGATTAGTCTCAAAACCTTGTCCACTTGAGATCAACATCAGCCTCTCTCGAGTCTCGGAGAGTCGGCGAGTCTCCGAGACTGGTCTCAGCCCCATGTCCACTAGCGATTTCAATCTCGAGAGCGAATCTCGATACTAAAAAGTCTCAGATGGACACTTACCCTAACATCTATAATCCGGCACTCCACCATTCCAGCCCCTCCAGTTAGAAAGGAGGAGAGGAGGGGGAAAAAACCACAGGTGACGCATGAGTCCGTTCCAATAATAGTATAGATAGTGAACAAAATGTCTCATCAGTCTAGAAAAATAATTGACGCTTTTTTTCAGGTCTGTTCCCTCAAAGGAGTAACTTCCATTTTAATAATCGCATGACTTTTTAACTTAAGAAATTTACTGTGCAATAAACAGATTTTTATGAGTTTTTTTAAAAATACCTCCACTAATCTGGCAGTCCTCTGGTCTGATATCTGCTAGGTTCATCCGTTATTTTTACTAATATAAACATATTTTAGTTTGTTCCACACTACTACCTTGTTGCTAATGACCCAATATTCACATTTTAAATTAAGTAGTTCATTTTTATTATTATTATTTTTTTAATAACTTGATTTGTAAGCTTTTCTATCCACTTTTCAACAGAGAGCTTACTGATGCAGCTTTGCCGTCTTTAAATTCAAATTATTTTATATAGTGTTTAAATTATTAGTATATAGTTCAAATTATTATATATACATGTAGTGTGTTCACATTACTTACCTGTAATGTGCACCATCTAATCTTTTTTAGGTAAATTCGGATCGTACGTGACCTAACCTTGGAGGTTAGGTGATAAAATCCTGTATATTAAATTAAAAACCTTAATTTTGTGTACACTTGAATTTTTAATAACCGCTCTGCACCGCTACACGGTGCTCCGCTCATTTTCTGAAGAAAAACAACCCTCCTGTATATATAAACCAGGTAGAGGTCCAACTCGAAAAAAATTGCTGGGTCACGTACAATCTGAATTAGCCCTTTTTTACTTTTCCTCACTACCTATAGTAGGAAAAGTATTGTTTTCATTTTAAACTCTTATTTTAAAATCATTCTCTGGTGAAAGATCATTTTAAGTTGTAATATATTACAATATAATTCGGGTAAATTAAATGCATTGGCATTTGTTTTCCACTAAAAATACCAAAAAAAAACAGGTCTGAAATAACCAAAGAGGGAAAAGGAAGAAGCACAAAATAGATCACACTACACCGATATGATAAACCTCATCTAGGCTAAGTCGGATTGTACGTGCCCCAGAAATGTTTTCGAGTTTTACCTCTACCTGGTTTATATACAGGAGGGTTGTTTTTCTTCAGAAAATAAGCGGAGCACCGCTTCGCGGTGCAGAGCGTCTATTGAAAATTTAAGGGTTCTCAAAATTAAGGTTTTTAATTTAATATACGGAATTTTATCACCTAACCTCAAAGTGGGGCACGTACAATCCGACTTTACCCCTCATTTATACTAAATTTATATTAAATTTCAAAATAAGACACACGATACACGTTATCAAATGGAACTTTGGACAAAGAAACATTAACTATTAAAAGTTTTTTTTAAATTATAATTCGTATTAAGACTGGCTAAATTTATATATATAAGATTACCAGCAATATCTTATCTATACCTATTTAAACAGATAAATAAAAATGAAACATAAGCAAGAAAATTCTCTTACCTTCAAAAGCAGCCATAATGCTAAGTGGGTAGAGATTTCTGGCTATAAAATATAAA
Organism: Gerris buenoi; assembly: GCA_001010745.2. Classification (NCBI taxonomy): domain Eukaryota; kingdom Metazoa; phylum Arthropoda; class Insecta; order Hemiptera; family Gerridae; genus Gerris; species Gerris buenoi. Next base: position 154,978 of record KZ652512.1, on the reverse strand, counting down.
AAAAGATTGGAGGAAGTACAATTATGCACAAGATTAACATAAATACATATTAAGTTTGTAAATAACAAGTAACAAATAATTACAATTATAAATTACCGGCTTAACGATTACAAATTCTTTCGCAAAATCGTAAAACCAACAAAACTAGAAGAAGAAGAGTGGGGTGATTTTATATTTAAGATAAGATAAAAATTTGAGTGAGAACCCAGTTTCATCATCAATATGTTATACTGTATGCCTTTAGTGTAATATTCATAATATTTATGTTAAATATCTTAATTTATATAATACTCAATTATAAATTTAATATGTTATAAAATTATAAACATATTTCATACTTTATTTTAAAATCAGTAGACGTTATTTATGAGACCATCGTTAGTAGAACAGAGTGTCTTTATTAAAACCCGCATAACACTTATTAGTCTTTAAGATTAACCTGGGTTTTTATAATAAAGCATGCTCTTCAAACGGCTCCAAATTCAAACGACCGAAAAATGTGAAATGCTGGCGAAATGTTATTTTAAAATTTCATTTAAGTTTGTAACTTTATAACTTTAAAAACTTTAAAGTTAACGCGCTAACGGATATCAATGTTATTAATTTCGCTCTGTTATTAAATTGATATGTACAGTGATATTATAATTATATAGATGTAGCTGTTACAAGCTAAAAGTCTAAAAGTCTGTCTGGAGTACAACGTGCTTGTTATCTTTTATTATTTGATGTTATGTTATTGTTAACTTAAACTGATCATTTATATCACAAAATGGTTAAGGAGCAGTATAGAGAAACCGCAGTTGCACGAAAGATGTAAGTTTATATGATTTATTAGTTTAGGCGTTTATAGTTGTTAAAATATTGAATAGTTATGCTTAAATTTATTCTTATCATCTCTGAATAGCCAGTACATTTTCTCAATCTGGAATTATAAAGTTTGGTAACAGCTTTAGAATACATTTTCATTCACCTATCGTACATTACTTAATTAAACATTTGATTTATGATACTTATCACTCTGGATTTATTGTTTCTTGGTTACTGAATTTTGCAGATTCCTAAAGTTTTGTCTACCTTCAATTTAAAATTTAGTGTTTTGTCTATTCTAATGGGATCTCTCTCGAATGTACTCCCTTAACAAAGGGATGTAATCTCTCAAATGTATAAATCATGCAAGTAAATCTGCAATTAAGGGAGGTTTAGGAGTGGGGGATTAGACAAGTAGCACTTCCTAGTTTACTTTTTTTTAACCCTGCCTTATTAACACTGTCTAATAGTCCTTTATTTCTAACACTACGCCTCTTAGATGTACATTAAAATTAGACCAACTTATACACGTTTAAGATTTAAATGCTGATGAAATCATGAACTTAAAACATTTCTTTGTCTAATAAAATGGTTAAAATGTGCATGTTAGGGAGAAAATTATTATTAAACTGACTCTTTGACCAGAAAAGAGCAGGTTGAAATATACATTTTACATTTTTCCTCACTAGCACCTGCTGCATTTAAATCTGAAATGATATTATGATAATCTAATGAATATATATAAAAAAGTACACATTTTTATAATTATGGCAATATAATATTGTAATAATCACATTTTAGGGACAATTAAAGGCTACAAGCTTGAATAAGGTTAGGCTCGATAGGGCCCCAGGGGTACAGTAGACTGAAAGAAATGGTAAATTACTAATAAATAAAAGCACAGCAAAGACCCGACTTTGACGTGATCTGAAGGTTAATAAAACAGAGATAGCATACCTAGAAGGACTAATGGCTGGCACACTTGTGCATCGAGAACTATTAACTAAAATCTGCATGTACGCCTCAGAGACGTATTGTTAGAAGTGCAGGGTTAAAGGGATAATATAATCACTTGGCTGAACTATGGAACAAGGAGCCCTTTAACTTGTTTGAGAAAACTTGCAGAATATTTTATTTAATATAAATTTCTATATTCTTGTTTTAGTTCGCACGTTAGTTTTGGCATCGATGGACCTCATCAGATGCAACAGCAGGCTCACCTGCATGTTGTTGCTAAGAACTTGTATTCACAGGACTCGGGTAGAACCCCTGTTCAATATGGAGTATTGGATAGGAAAATGGTGAGTTAGAATTATCTTTACAACTGTTAAACCCTTATAGCTTCATTTGTTTGTCATTTATTGCCTTTTATGATAAGATATTGTGTTATATACATCATATACTTACTTTTCTAGTATTTAGAAATTAACAGTCCTATTCATATGACTTCTATTAAAAACATATTATAATTCGTATGTTAGTTTTGGCATGTTTCAATCCCTTTAAAATAATTTATACCTAAAAATTGCTAATTTATGGTTTCTGTTTCAGGGTACCAACCAAAAAGATGCGAAGTGCACCACGTGCAATAAAGGACTTAGTGATTGCATCGGCCATTTTGGATACATTGATCTAGAACTACCTGTTTTTCATATTGGTTACTTTAGATGCGTCTTGAATATCCTGCAGGCTATCTGCAAAGTAAGTATATTTTGTTTTCTAAGATAATGAGCCCCACTTGAAACACTGCTTGGTTACCAACCTAAGTTAAAGTAGCAAAGAAAAGAAGAAACCACCTTAAAATGGTGTCTGATAAAAACCTTGTAAAAGAAAATGGGTTCTTCAGTTCTAGTATCCCTTCCACTTTAGCTTTTTTCATAGGATGGGAGTTCAATTCCTGGGGAACCGGGAACCCCACACTCTGTTGAGTGTTCACCCATCATTTTGAAGTTAATGCATATGTAATGTTAATGCATAGCTTATATGTAGAAGTCCATGTTTACTGGTTGCAGTAATTAGGTAATATCTCTATCTCTCACCCCTTAGCACCCTACAATAGCATCTTCACTACAACTGCAGTAAAGAGCCATTTGTAGGCCCTGGTCGTGGCTCATAGATTTCTGAAGCTTGAGCTATTATGACAATCTAGATTTTCCAGTTCATATTTGAAGTCAAAGCTAAGCTGTCACTATTGGAAGCATCTTTTGGGTTATATAGATTCAAAACAACAAAAAATTTAACTAAAATTAAAAAAAGAAAAAAAAAGAAAAGAAAAAAGATGACATCTTTAAATTATCTCACTTAAGACTACCGCCCTTTGAGGTTAGAAAAAACAGTAAAATTAAAATGTCATTGGTTCTAAGCAAGATATCAAAAATCTAAGAACAGGCTTCATTCCTAATTTTAATTCTGCACAATTTGAGCCCAACTTCCTACAATAAATAGTACAGGCGCCATTTCAATACAATGATAAAACTCGTATTGAAATAGTTGTAGTATTTATTGTAGTAGGGAGTTGAAATAGGGCTCAAATTGTGCAGAATTAAAATTAGGAATGAAGCCTGTACTTAGATTTTTGATATCTTGCTTTGAACCAATAAAATTTTTATTTCAATGATTTTTCTAACCTCAAAGGGCGGTAGAGCCTTAAGCAACAGTTTAAAAACTATACCATTTTTTTTTATAGTATCTCTAATGCAAAATGTCTTTTCTTACTTGTTTTTAACAAACATTATTTTTGCTTCCATAATTCTCTGATAGTTAAGTATAAGAGTGGTACTTTTACTATTAAAAGTGAGAAGTCTTTGCAAGATAGAATGAAAATGAGGGAAAGAGTAAAATATTGTAAATTAATGTTAAGTGTTTTTGTCCTTCCCAAAGCTTAGCTATTAAGAAATACACCACCTTTTGTACATTAATTACTTATTATTTGTAAAAAAAAAAGTCCTTAATCAATAATTAAAGCTATCTACCATTTTATGTTTGGAATTTTAATTTAAGCATACATGCAACATATTTATTATGGTCAATACTGCTCCAGAGCATTGGACATGGTGTCTTTAACAAGAAAAACTTCAAGGGGTGGATATTGAAACCCAAACCTTAAATAATTTCACTTTTTACCATTCAGAAGTTAGTATTTTACTCGTTTCTTTTTTTTGTAGAATTCAGTTTGCGCCAGGGTTTTATTGCCAGAAAAAACTAAGAAGGGATTTTATACTAAACTGAGAAATCCTAATTTGTCATACTTAGTCAAGAAATCATTGAGAAAACAAATACATGCATTGGCTCGTAAAAATTCCATTTGCCCTTACTGCGGTGACATCAATGGAGTTGTGAAAAAATCTGGTCTTTTGAAAATAAGCCATGAAAAATATCGCCATAAGAAGCCCGATGCACACATGCTTGAAGAATTAGGTAAGTTTATAACTTCTTCTGTATTCTTTTGTTTGGTTTACACACCTGATATGATATCATAATATTGTACACATAGGTGTAATAATATGATTTAATAAGTATATACTTAGATTGGGGTGGAAGGGAACCGGTGTTATGAAAATACAAAAGGTTAGTCTAATGTCTTTTCTAGCCTAAGGGAAGTTGCACCAGACTTCAAATTGTCATTAACCATTGACATTGTTCACCTAGGATTATTAGTATTTTTGTTAAGGTTTACAAGGATGTTTGATTTGATAACATCTAAGTTGATCAAATATAAACGGCCCTTTATCAATGATTTTTTTTTTTTAAAAAAAAAACAAGATAATGACCACTTTTTTTCTGCCTAGTCTCTCCCTTTCAGACTGAATTCCTCCTGAAGTTTAGTTAATTTTTTTATCCTGTTATCATAGAATAAATGAGGGTGGGTGTAAAGCCAATTTTGGAAGAATTCTGAGAGTCTGGTGCGTGTTGATTAATTTACTTGCCACATCTTCTCGGCCATTCCTGAATCAAGAGCATTACGAGGTCGTGGGTTCGATCCCTCGCCTTGATACTCTGATTTATATGGCTCACTGATGATCACAACATACTCAATTCGGTGGTACAATGTACTGTGGTATGATGAGTGAAGTGGCTGTAATTCTCTCTCACACTGGGCTATTAAAATATGGCCTAAATGTTAGGTTCAAACAAATGGTTCGTCCTACGCATCTAGTACTAGGATCTTACTACTGTGTCAATTAAATTTAAAACCAATTAGAATTAGATGGTCTAAAAGCTTATTCAATGTTGAAGTTTATGTAAATTTCTAAACTTTTTGATATTTTTAATTTTCCTCTAAAGGGTAGGTATTGCAATATTTTTGACAAGGAGTATATATTTATATTTTCTTAACATATATTTTCACATTCAAATTACCTGTTGTATGTAATCATTTTTATTTATTTATTTTTTTTTAGCTGAAATAAGTGAGGGTGCTGAATATGAATTAGAACTAATGACTTCTTATCAATCTGGTTATTTCTTGAACCCGCAAGAGGTAAGATTTCTGCTCCTACCTTTTTATTTACTTTTTTTTAACATGTTTTTATTGAATTTATTTTATTTCACTTCCAGAAGTTCTTATATCGTCAGCACCATACTAAACTTAGGAATATGAAAATCCTACTTTTCAGGAGAGCAAAAAAAATGTTCTACATAAAATAGGCTCTTTCTTATAATAATTTGTGTTTTATTACAATATAAACTCACGAATACGGCATATTCATTGTTTCAATTCTTCATATTAACTTCAGATATTGCTAGCTAATGAATATACCACATTCGGCAGTGTAAAATGTTGGAAAGAAGTTTGGCAAAAGCAAACTATATAAAATCTGGCCCATTTGTTAGTTTACAACATAAAAAGCTAGTTTCGCAAAGGCAAACTATATCAAGTCTGACCCATTGATTAGTTTACAACATAGAGAACAAGTTTGGCAAAGGCAAACTATATCAAATCTGACCCATTGGTTAGTTTACAACTTAGAAAGCAAGTTTGGCACATGCAAACTATATCAAATCGGACCCATTGGTTAGTTTACAACATAGAAAGCAAGTTTGGCCCATGCTAACATAGACATTAGTAATGTTATTACAGAAAGTTACAAATTTGTGTTTTATTTATTTATTTTTTTTTTTTTAGGTTCTTCATTTACTAGAAGCTATCCCTGCTGAAGATATTCCTCTCTTGGCCATGAATCAAAATCTATCTAAACCTGGTGATCTTATATTGACCAGGATTCCTGTACCTCCTCTTTGCATCAGGCCATCTGTTATTTCTGAATTAAAATCTGGAACGTGAGTATTAAAGATTGAAAAATGTCTTCTTGGAGGAGCGACATTTTATCTTTTTCTCCATCAATTTTTTCACTGATTAATAAACTTTTACTTATTTTATTAATTTTTATTATTATTTTTTATTTTTTTTTTTTTTTAGAAATGAAGATGATTTAACAATGAAATTGTCTGAGATTGTTTTTATCAATGATGTGATATTAAAACATAAATTGTCGGGTGCAAAAGCCCAAATGATATCAGAAGATTGGGAATTTTTACAACTTCACTGCGCCCTTTATATCAACAGCGAAACATCTGGCATTCCTATTAATTTGCAAGTGAGTTCAATTCTTGGTCTTTCAGCAGGCTTTACACTATCCTTATTATTATTCATTCAGCATAATTTACCCTCTGGAGTTTATTCATTTGTCGTTCAAGAGCTAGGCACAGTATTTTCAAATTAAATTAAAAAAATACTCTTATATGTTTTCTTAATAAAAACCCTTTAATATAATTATAAATAGCATTATGAATGTATTATATATTATCAAGAAAGGGAGTAACTAAAAAAAATAAGGAGAAAAGGGTAATTCAAGATGAATTTAGGAGTACAGTCTGTGCCAAACGAGAGTTAGTGTGTTGACAGAACAGGAAAAACTAGCAAATGGGGTGGGGAGCCAATGAGAGCTCAAGATCTGCCCTCTGGATAACCATATAAGAAGGTAAATGTAGTGGCTTTATTTTTTCCCTTAGAGGTTGGCCAATCTGTGTGTCACTTGATTTTCCATGCTGTCAACGCACTAACTCTCGTTCGGCACAGACTGTAACTCATTATATGAGTATATCGACAATTCCTACTTCTGTGTGGGCCACATTTGACATTATTGGAAGAGATAAGACCTCACACAAGTCTTTGCTTTTTTCTCTGATCTGTCTCCTTTATGTTCTTAAAATCATAATAATATTTGCTTATGCTAAAAATAATTATTTGGCTTGTGGAAGCAGCTTAAGTGGTGGGATTAGTTACTCTGAATGTCGTAGCTCACAATATTTAAGTTAAACCACTAAACATTTGTACAATTTTAATTTTACACAATTTGTGAGAGACTCCGAGGGATTTTCCACGCAAGTGTGACACATAGGAACTCTTCCAACATCAGACATTACGTCAATAAGATGTTGGTTCGGCATTACGCCATGTCCTGCATTGTTTCGTCGTGTCCGACTCATCAGGGGCCTGACGATGCCCACCCAACTCTGGACCTATACCAGATTAGGTTGATCAGACATCGAACTTATCAGAGACGAGCGTGCTCTCATACCGCCATACTTGCTTGGCTGACAAAACAACTGGCAAATTTTAATTTTCTTGAAACAAAAGTTAAACCAAAAGTGTTTGTACTTTTGTTTAATTATTCCTAGTTTATATTCTTGTTGCCAGTTTTCAGATCATATTATTAGTAGTGTCAATTGTGTGGCACATCTTTTAATTAAACCTGATATTTTCATGGCCCAACATTTGAGATGATATATTAATATTTGGGTTTTGGTTTCAGGATAGATAATTTACATCTATTATTCAAACCTTTTTTTCCTAATATTTGTTTTTCGTTTTTATATAAATGATTTATATGTTTATAGCCAAAGAAAGCTAGCCGAGGATTGGTTCAAAGGTTGAAGGGAAAACAAGGAAGATTTAGGGGTAACCTTTCTGGTAAAAGAGTGGATTTTTCAGGAAGAACTGTAATCTCTCCAGATCCAAATTTACGAATTGAAGAGGTATACTTTTATTTCTAGAAATTTATAAATTGATAAGCTCTTTTTTATTAGAGGTGCTAATAACAGTTATTTGGTATTAACATTTTGTTATTGTTCAGTTATTATGTTATGTCAGGTTATTTGGGTAACAGGTCGTTGGCTTTCTGGGTGGATTCGATGCCAACGATTCACAAGAAAACAACTAAAAAGAGTTGGAAATAAAGCAGTCAAAGTTACAAAGTTTTTGTAAAAACAAATTTAATTAGTTGAAAATAGTTATGGTGATATGACATCCTGTAGAAAGTTTCAATAAAAGTTGTTTGGGGAAAATCAGTTCAGTAGAACTGGAGATGAGGTGAGGAAAGAGCCAGTGATTCAGTTCTGTTATAAAATAGCAGATGATCTGTTACACTATGAACTGTTATAAAATAACGGGTCTTTTACAATAAAACATTATCTAACGAGGTGTTATTATTTACGGCTGATTTACTGTCAAATTAGTAATGTATATCCACCGTTATAAGGTTCTTTACTGTTTTAAATGGAATAGATAAATAAACTTATTATGTAGAGAGATAAATATATGTGATGGCACGAAAATTTGAAATAGTGATTTTTAAAAAACGTCTGTCTGTCTTCTGTTGTCTTTCGGCTGTACAAGATGTGTTAATCTTAAACTAATGGGCCGATTTAGATGAAATTTGGCATAAATTTTCCGAAAAATCATACCCCGAGGCTTAACAAAGAAATAAATTATAGCTATTAAATTAGGGGCTAGGAAAATTCTAGTTTTTTGAGATATTGATGAATAAACAACCATTTGTTGAACACATTTTAAAAGAATGTTTAAAATTGTGTATCCTGGAGTATTATTACCTTTATACTATACTTTTAAAAATAATAATAATAAATAAATTGGCCATGAANAGGCTTAGTGTGTGTTGAATGTGTTGAGTATGTGTGTGGCAGTTCAGACGCTCTGACACACAATGTTTGTTATTATTTGTATTTGCAGGCGATGCGACCCCGAAGGATATTGATATTGCCATGAAACTTGGTGCTGGGCATCCTATGGGACCAATTGAACTTGCCGACTATGTGGGCCACGATACAACCAACCACATTATTCAAGGTATCACTTCTTTTTTGTATTTAAAGTAAACTTTTTAGCCAATTCTTGTTTTGTTTTTTTCAGTCATCATGGAATTGAGTAATGATTTTGATGTTCAGCGGCACACTAATGTAGCTTTTAATGGTTTCATCTATTGTAATTCATTGTGACTTCAACTTAATACAGTAGAACCTTGATAAGAAGTGTCTCAAGGGGATCAGAGAAACAGTCTGGTTATCGAGGTGCTCTTTTTGTTGAGGGTCCTGTTATCAAGGTTATTTTGGCTATCAGTCGTGTTATAGAGGTTAATGGAGGGGGATGGGGCGGGGTTATCAAGTCTAGATTTGTTTAAGGTCGACCCATTCCTGTATAGAGTCACGTAATAGAGGTTGTCTTCTCAAAACATCTTGTTATAGAGGTTCTGAGTTAGAATGTGAATTGGAAAAAATCCGTGTTATTGAGGTTGTTTGGATAGTAATAGTCTTGTTATAGAGGTTAATTTAAAATTATGTGTTGCGCCTATCCCCCACTACCTCAGCCACTATACTACTTCCCTTCTCATATTCCATAACTATACTACTTCCCTTCGCGAGGTACAATTGAGCTAGGGGGCGGAACCCCCTAGTTTAATTAAATGTAGTTTTTACACTCATCTGAATATGGATTGTCTTTTTTTTATGCTTTACTAATTCCTATTTTGTTTTATTTCACTACAGGATGGCACGCCAAGTTTCCCAAAGTTCAACTTTTTGAGTGGGTCTGAGAGGACAGTTCTTTTTCGTTCTACAACCATCTGCTTTAACTATAAATTTATCATTAACTTTTTTCTCAATATACAATACATTATTTATTGAAAGACACTTGCTTCAAAGATGATAAAAAGCTTTTCATTTAATTTTGCCTTAACTCCACTAGTGCAAATAGTTATTTACTTTTAATTTTGTCTCTTTTCTAACTCCACCATGAATAAGAAGTTATTACTGTGATTTTATAATTTATATTTAATGAAAAGCATAAGGAATTTCATTCCTACCGGGTGTCTCACGACACCACACGTATTTTTTTTATGGTACCAATCTAAAATACATTAATTTAAGGACGCGCCCCATTTTTTTAACACTCAAAATCATGGGTGAAATTTGCGTCTTAAATTTGATGCTTTACCGTATTTGCTTTTACATACTGCATATTTTTGGAAAAGCTTTTTGGTTTTAAGTAATTAATGTATAGATGTCCACAATGTTTTTTTCTATCAAAAATTGTTTTATCTTCCCATTATATGCTTTTTAGGAAGGCGATATCGTTGAAAGGCATCTAAGAGATGGTGACATTGTTTTATTCAACCGACAACCCAGTCTTCATAAACTGAGTATAATGTGTCACAAAGCCAAAGTCCTTCAGCATAGAACTTTCAGGTTTGTTTTTGAATGATTTTTACTTGACTTAATGCCTTAATCTTCTCTAGATTGTAATAAAGAAGCACCACCTTGTCCTATTCTTTGCTATAGGTCGACCAAGAAGTCATGAACACAGGAGAAACTGAAAGCTTAGCTTCGTTTAATGTCGGAAATTCCGAGTATTGCCGAAGTCAGTACAGTCGGGTGCTAAAGACAATACCCATTTCTAGTTTGTATGACATGCACAATTATGTCAAATCTAACGAATTACAAGAGGTAGGTTTCCAATCTGTTAGGTTTCCTGTTTTGTTTGTTTTTATGCTGTACGAAATATAATCACACAACTGTCCACTGTCCTAAACGATTTTTGAACGATCCACAAATCCATGTGATGATGCAAATGTAAAGGACGCTAACCTAATATGTAAAATCCTAAATGTAAAACCTAATATGTATTTGTTATTATAGAATATTGTTATTAATGATCAATAAATAATAATACAAAGGTATCAGAAATTATCGTATATTATTAGTGATTTATTATCAGGTACAGTGTTGCCTGTTGCAAAAAATATAGAAGTTATCATAAATAAACTTATTAATAACAAAAGAACAACACTGTGTTTTTGACAGTAGTCTATTTTATTAAAAACAGACTATACATGACACCAAAACAATGACACTAGCGCACTCCTCAGATTTCCATGACTTGTTGGTCGACCTGTAGTCATTTGATTTATCCCCAACTTGTCTTTTCTATTACCTTCCTTTCTGACATGTGGATGGAGGACGAGCAATTGCTTGGCACTACGCAGGGGCTGGGGTTATAAAACTGCTGTTCTATTTTAAAATAGAAATAAAATAAAAATTTCTATTTTCCATCTGGTTGTATTTATCTTATGCAGAACTTCTTTAAAAATCCCCTATACTAGTAAAAATATTGTTAACAAGGATTGGTTAAGAAAAACGGTAATATTACCAAATGAGATTAATTATTGTTTATATTGACTAAATTGTTTAAATTATAGTATTTAATTTTATTTATTTATTTTGTTTCAGGTTTAACGAATGTTGTTGTACGCCGTATAATGCTGATTTTGATGGAGATGAAATGAATTTACATTTGCCACAAACAGAAGAGGCACGAGCTGAAGCTCTCATTCTTATGGGTGTAAGTTTATAATAATAAAGAAACATCAATTTCAATAGAGCAATACATATAATTTAGTCATTTAAATTTCAGTGTGTAAATTTAAATCATCTTTATGGAAAATTTTTAAGAATTTTCCTGGCTCAACATATTTTGTTTTGTAGTTTTTCTTTTTCTTTTCATTTCTGCATAAAAATGTCTATATTAGCACTGAACCTCTTATAGTCCAGGAGATAGAGTGCAAAAAAGTGTCTGACTTACATCAAGCTAAAATTTTGTATACAAGTCAATCTTTTAGCGCATTTTAAGAATATGTGGTCGGCTAAGTTCGTCTGCGGGACATAGCTTGGCAGTAGGCTTTTGAAAAAAACAAACCGGTGGAGAGCGGCCATATCTCACCAATTATGGTGGACAGTATGATTTTCATGATCCTGAGTACAGAATTAGTTGGTAGACCAAAAATCAAGTCGATATTATTTTCACACTTGATAGGCTAGTTATTCAATTATTACTAAAAATCAACGTAGTCACCTGTCAAGGGACAAACTATCATCAACTAGATTTTCGGTGTGTCCACCATTTTTGGTGCTACAGGGCAGCTCTCCACCGATATGTTTTTTTCAAACTCCTATTGCCAAGCTATGTCCCGCAGACGAACTTAGCTGACCACATATTCTTAAAAGGCGCTAAAAGATTGACTTGTATACAAAATTCTAGCTTGATGTTAGTCAGACAATTTTTTGCACGCTATCTCCTGGGCTATTATTGAAATTACAATTTTACTTTTTAAGTTACACTCATGTATTGTAAGTTTGTTTTACATGAAATAATGTGGTACTTGCTTCACTATTTTTTCCCCTTATATAAAGTTCTATATGTGTTTCTTTCTCTTTAAATCCACATTATTTATGTTAACATTATTATTAAATATTCTAGAATAAATCAAATTTGGTGACACCTCGTAATGGCGACCTTCTTATAGCGGCTACTCAGGATTTTATAACGGGTGGCTACCTAGTAACTCATAAAGATGTGTTCCTGACCAAGGCTGATGCCTGGCAGTTGGCTGCTACCCTCCTTGCAGGAGATGATATTGGCATGAACATTGACTTACCACCTCCTGCCATTCTTAAAGTATATTTTTTTTTATCCTTTTTTTATATATTACTTTTTTTTCTAACTTTTGATCTGAGAACCCACATTGCTTCTGTGTTTTTTTGTTTGTTTTTTTAATTCTTTATATTACAGATTGAGTGTTATAAGTTGAGACTTTTGACAGTGCAGGAAAATCAAAAAAATTGGGGTGGGGAGCCAATGAGAGGTCAGGATTTTGAATTCTTGAAGGTCGGGCCAACTAGGAAAATAAAAATGTCACCAATCCCATCCCTCCCACAGGCCTAGTGGCTTTATTTTTTCCCTCGTTCAAGTTGGCTAATCTGAGAGTCAAATGTCACAACTTAAAACGCTGCACACTGTTGTTTCGATTTTGTGGCTGGCTGTCGTCTATCATCAAAATCTTTGGATGTCTAAATTAACCCTCTTTCAGTCATCCAATTGAGATGAAACTTGGAATATAGACTCTGTTTCAATACAAAAACATTCTATCAAATTTTAGTTTAGGGTCACCTACCTTATCACCCTCTGATTAAAGACATTGCTTGTAAAAACATTATAGCCAGCATTGTTATGAAGATTTTCAAAACGTGACAAACAAACAACTCGCTGATGACTCACACTACTAAAATGAATAAATATATATGAGGGATAGAAAAATAAATAAATAAAAAAATAAAAAAACTTTCTAAAGACCTAAGACCTACAAAAGAATAAGAATATTAAGAAAAAAGCTATTTATATGTGCTTGTATAATTATTTTTAACATTTAATAAATGAGGAATCAAAAGTCTTTAATAATTATTGATGTATAATACATATTTTTATTTTTAATACAATTTTTGGTACTTCTTTAGATTGTTACTCCCCTATGTTATTTTAGAATAAAAATAACTGTGAATAAATGACTATTAAAAAATGGACATTTAGTCCTATGTACTTTGGGACAAAGGAATATCCCACTTCTGTTTTGATAAGTGGAGTAACAGTCTAAAGATGAACATTCCGTACATCTTTTTTAGATTGTCACTCCCGTTTTTTTTTTTTGTTTTTTTTTAAATGGGAGTAACAATCTAAAGAAGTGCCCATTTTTTAAAAATAGTTTTTACATTTTCTTTTTTTATTTCTCATTTTACCGTCTTTAATTTTAATAATTCCTTCTATTTTTTGTTGTATTAGTGAAGATTATTCTTATTTAACTAATTATTTCTTCTTCTTTTTTTTTCAAGCCAAAAATGCTGTGGACTGGTAAACAAATTTTCAGTCTTATCATTAAGCCAAATAAAAAATGTCCAATATTGGCCAATTTGAGAACCAAAGGACGAGCCTATACATCGGGTGAAGAGCTCTGTACCAAGGATTCTTGTAAGAACCTGCTATAGTTTATATTTAATCACATTTACTTATGTTTTCTCTGGAAAATAATTTGAATTGTAAAAAATTTTCTTTTTTTACAGTTATTGTGATAAGAAATTCAGAATTACTATGTGGAATGATGGATAAAACAACTTTAGGTTCTGGAGGTAAATGTAGCATATTTTATATTCTGCTGAGAGATTGGGGTGAAGATGCTGCTACCATTGCTATGTGGAGACTTGGTAAGTTCTTAATTTATTTTTTAATGCATTATTATTTTAAGTAACCCTTATAAAATAGCATTAGAAAATTTATTCTTATACACCTAGTCGAAGTCTAGAACTAGAGGAGCATTTTGTCTTATTTATTTGGCTCCTATTCTGCCTTGTGGTATTGAGAAAACTCCACAAGATTTTTACTTATCTCTGTCTATTGACAGGGATTGAGGTCAGAGTAATTTTCCTCTCCAGGATGGATGCGATGTCCATCCAAATGATTATTTTCCTCCCACTATGTTTTCTTCCTTCACTGGCTTCTAGGGTTCTCTTCTATTATTCTCAGTTGAACTCAGCTATACACTTGTTCTAGCTGATCTTTATGAATAGTGGTCTGATGTTCATATCTCTTTCTTGCTACTATCATTGTCTTAGTTTTTGTAGCATTCATTTAAAGGTTTTAGCTTTGAGCTCCTCTGACCAGCTTATTTATTTAGTATAAAGAAAATGTATCTTCTTGCCGCTGCAAAATGAGGCATTATTTTGAATTTATTTCGGGCAGTGAAATGTCTGAACAGTAAAATTAGGTAAAACTTTACTGCCTAGGCTGCAACAAAAATGTAATGTTACATTGTTGGCAATAACAGTTTGTAAAACTTTAGTTTACACTAGCTGTGGGTTTTGTATTCTTTTATTACCCAATAATTTTGTTTCTACTTTATAATATTAATAATTGATTCCTTATAATATATTATTGTTTAATAATTAACTTTAAATAACAAACTTTTTATTTTTTTAAAATAATTTGTTAATCCTGTTTAATATTAGAATTGTAGGTCTCTAATTAAAAAAAAAAAGAATCAGTGGAGTAACTGGCAACACTGCAGCTTCAAGTGAACATGCAAATTATAATTAAGGCTCTACCGCCTTTTGAGGTTAGAAAAAACAGTAAAATTCAAATAACTCTGGTTCTAAAGCAAGATATCAAAAATCTAATCACAGGCTTCATTCATAATTTTAATTCTGCACAATTTGAGCCCTATTTCAACTTCCTATGATAAATAGTACGGGCGCCATTTTAATACGAGTTTTATCGTTGTATTGAAATGGCGCCTGTACTATTTATCATAGGAAGTTGAAATAGGGCTCATAGTGATTAGATTTTTGATATCTTGCTTAGAACCAGAGTTATTTGAATTTTACTGTTTTTCCTAACCTCAAAGGGCAGTAGAGCCTTAATGCCTGTTTTTATAATTTGTTGTTGATTCATTGTTTACAGAGATTAGTTAGGGTTATCCATTTCTTATTATTCCGAAGCTTCTTATGTGATTTTTATAATAAACAATTTATTTTAGTTGATGTGCTATTATCTTATTGACGTACAGAGTTAATAAGTATAATGAGATGGTACTTTAGCAATTTCATTGTTCTGAATTTTCAATCGATGCTTCAATCAGCTTTCATTTTCTGAAAAAAAAACAACCCTCCTTCATATAGACCAGGTAGTGGTCCAAATCAAAGTACAAAGGAGTTTAATGGACAAGATATATCGATATATAAAGTATAGAAAGAAAGAGGTCAATAGTGAGATAACGTGTCATCAGAAGGGTTATCCCCATATACTGTAGTTCAGCCTTTCTTTTTAGAGAGATGCATTTTTTGGCCGTTTTTATTTGATATGTTTGATGTTGTCTGTTACAGCTCGCTTATCTACTATTTATTTAATGAACAGAGGTTTCTCCATTGGTATTGGTGATGTGACTCCAGGTTTAGGACTTCTCAAAGCAAAGGAACGCTTGTTAGATGCTGGGTAAAAAAACAGAGAAATCATTTTAAAATTAAAATAAAACATTTGATTCATTGATGAAATAGTTAAAACTAAAGTTAAATTATGATATGACCATTTATAATAAATATTTTAGAGCTTTTGAAAATAACTTTCTTGGTAGGTGTACTTCCAGACTGTCCCATGAAGAAGTAGGAAGAGGTTAGCTTTCATAAACATTGCTATACTTTAGGCCAGGGGTGGGCAAATGCTGCTCCCATTGAAAATTTAAATTTGAGTTGTAGATAAATGGTGATGCCTCAATACTTAATATTGTTGTTGCTTGTAGGTCTTAATAGCGATGTGCGTGATTTATCGTAATAGGTTAAATAATAGGGTTCCAGTGCCACCTATTACTGACGTGAAAGTGACTTGGTTAAAGCTATTAAATTTGTCACTAGTTACGGAACGGTCACTAGAGATTTTTAATGTAGGGGAGTAGGGTGGTATGATGTGGTATGGAAATTTGTAATGTCATAGTAGTTGGGAAGATTCTTTTTCCTACATATACACATAGTATTGCTTAATAGTACATACATGTATACATACGACAAAATTGTGTATTGAATAAAAACTAAAAACGTAAAACCAATGTATATTGATTTCAAAGTATTTATTTATAACAGGTTTTTTAAACTTTTGGTAAGTATTAATATTATTTATTAATTGACATGACGTTTTAAATGATCATTTTAAGTGAACAGCTGTTTTAAATAAATAATTTGAAATCAATAATATCGATTAATAAAATAATAGATATTGGCACCTATTACCAGATCGTAGGTGGAATGATGTCACCTATTTCTCAGATTTAATAATTTAGCCCATCCCTAGTCTTTAGGTTAAACATCAAATTCTCCTATATAATTTTTGCTATATTTTGACTCTGCTTTAAGTTATTTTCAAGCACCCTATAACAAATAATTACTACCATATTAAAATCTTAGTCCTCTATGGATTGTTTCTAAAACCATTATTGGTGCTTTGTAATGATAATAATGGTGAACATTTTTTGGAAAATATCATTTTTTACTATTTAATAACAAAGATAGATTATCCAAACTAATTAAACCCCCTCTTG
Organism: Gerris buenoi; assembly: GCA_001010745.2. Lineage (NCBI taxonomy): Eukaryota > Metazoa > Arthropoda > Insecta > Hemiptera > Gerridae > Gerris > Gerris buenoi. The sequence goes on along the minus strand of KZ652512.1, from coordinate 137,906 downwards.
AAATAAATATCTATTCCTGTTTATGATTTACATAACGTATTTCATTCTTATACTTATCCAAAGGTGAATTTCAGGTATGATAAATGCAGTGAATACATTCGTAACCAAGCCGAAGGCAAGCTTCAGTGCCAGCCAGGTTGTACCGCTGATGAAACACTCGAAGCTGTTATACTCAAAGAACTTTCAGTTATTCGAGACAAAGCCGGCAAGGTCTGTCTGACTGAACTTCATAAAACAAACAGTCCTCTCATCATGGCTCTTAGTGGATCTAAAGGTATCAATTAGCAAGTTGTCTTTACATCTATTTATGTTATAACCCTATAGAAGGTAAAAAGCAAGCGCATGAAGATTTAATTTCTACTATATTTTATACATTACTAGCTGAAGTACCCGGCGCAGCCCGGGTTCCTATCTGTGGGAACATAGTTTTACCAACTTAGAAATCTTCCCAGGCATGCATCCAACCATTTCCCAAAGTTTCATCGCAATCAGATGCCCGGTTTAGGCAGGCATAAGAGACAGACAGATAGATAAACAGACAAACATTCATTTTTATATATATAATTAATAAAATAAAAACAAAATTGTTAAACATGTTTTTAAAAATATGTTCAGACTCAAAACGCAATCTTTAAAATCTACCTCAAGGGTAAATGATTGTAATTCACATTTTAGCAGTTGCAGGTGAGCTTTTTTCTTCTTGCTAAAAACGGGGAAGTTTAGTACTGTAGGTACTAAACTTCCGTACACCCATGACGTCACCCATACTCCGTCACCCGTAATGATGGAAGGAAGGAAGTTTTCATCATTTTCAGCACATGTTTTCAGTTCCTGGGAAATGAGAACACGATATTGCTTTTGAACATGTGTCAACACACGGGGAAAAAAGTTTGCAGCAATTCTGCGCATCCCAAGTTCATCTGCAAAAATTCTTTGGACTGTGCCATAGGACATTCCAACTTTACAGATGTCATGAATTGATTGTCGACGGAGAATTGTTTCATGCACAGTTTGGATATTTTGGTCGTTGATTCCAGTTGAAGGGCGCCCAGAGTGCTCGTCGTCTTCCATACTCGTCCTTCCATTATTGAGCCACTTAAACTATTCAAAGGCTTGGGTTTTTATCCATGACTTCTGGTGAGTTTCAGTCGCCATTTCCAGAACTTAAAACAAAATTTGCTGTGCAAATGCGTTGCTCTTTCAAATCGCTCATTACGCTATCGCAGAACACAACTAACAGTAACACAGATATCACCTCACTGACAAGACAAAAAAAACTCCAAAAAAATCTGAATAAAATAGGAGGGGTTTGGGAGAATTACTAGATACAGAAACCTTGCAGCAAATCGATGTACTACAGTAGTTAGAAGAGTTACACACTGAGTCCGGGAACTTTTGGGTAGCACCTCGTATATATACACACTATCTGCTTTCACTACAGGATTTTTTTACAGGTGATAAATCTAACTTAATGTAACTTAAAAAAACAACATAAAACTAACTAGCCTCAATTGTAGGGCTTGACGTGACGCATGTAGGTTTTTTTATCTGACCTATCCAGCACCCTCTAGAACCAGAAACAGAAAGGGTATTTTTGATTGTGTGCCGTGCCCTGTTATCTCAAGTACTTTTTTATATGAAGACCAAACCAAATAAAAAGTGTCCTATCTTGTAGAGTACACTTTGGAGATGGTACCCTACTATGAACTTTTTTCGAACTGCTCCAAGTGAAGTTAAAATCTTCCAAAGTTGACTGATTACCTTTTTTTTTTTTTTTTTTTTTTTTTTTTTTTTTTTTTTTTTTTTTTTTTTTTTTTT